>KZ985347.1:6405-71857 GCA_000687305.2 Phytophthora rubi
GAAGTCACAGAGTGAAGTCACGGAGAGGGTGATGCTCCGAGATGAGTCACCATACAAAGTCCAAGTCAAGTCAGATATCAAGATATGTCCGGAACGAAGAGTGGTACAAAAGTACCACGGTCACCCACTGAGTCATACTCACGTGCGAGGATGCGGACCCGACGTGTAGGACGATTACGCGCGCCAAGGTTGAAGCTGGGACGCGCCCCATACAAAGATCAAGATAAAAGAAGAGTGTGTGTCGAAGATCGACGCCCAGAACGCAAGAGACCTCCAGCAGAGATCTTCCAGCCAAGATAAAAGAGAGAGAGATACCAAGATAACCATTAATAACAGAATCCGTTTTGCCTCAAGACCCGCAAGTGCATCGTAATTCCGAGCACGGGAGCGAGGCGAATATCGCCTGGGACCAGAGGACAGCAGCCTACCGCGATTTTTAGGGACCGGCCCCGGAGGTTTGACTGCCCGAACGTCGACATCCAGACACACCGACCGTGCCAGGGGACGTGTGGGGATTCTCACCCCAAAAGGTCAAGTCACAGTTAGGACGGGGACCCGGGCTCGCACACCGGGAGTGATCCGTTACTATTCCATATTATTAGTTGGGAAGTACACTCTTTCGCAGAGGAGCTTTATCCATTCCATATTAACTGCAGTCTAGGAGGTTTGTTAGTGATCGGCCCCTGGAATTATTGATAGATTACTGTGTGATAGGACTGTGTATTAGGTCTGTCTATTTTCCTCCAAACGGAGGTGGTGCGTGAGTCGAAGAGAAGAATATTGGTAAGGGTTCGTTTGGAGGTTGACCAGTGCTTCCAAGCGGAGAACCCTATTTGACTGGAGTGTTGACCCACCGTCCGAGGGTCCAAAAGAATAAGTGACGGGTAGTTGTTTGTATTTGTATTCTGTATATTTGGGATTGGTTATCTTAACTCTGGGAGTGGATCTGGTTAGTAGATCACTACTTCTCACTAACTGTACGAGCGTCGTTCGGAGGTATACGTCCACGCTCAGTACTCTTATATTTTCTATACCCATATATTAACAACTCACTAGGTGGAATCCGGTCCGCCGAAGATAAACGGCCCGAGAAGGGGATTACGCAAGGTACACACGCCAACTCCGAACGAGGTTTCTCGTTTGGAGGTATACCCGCCCGTTCTCCTCCTGGAAGTTCTACATCTGGAAGAGAGACGGGTCCCAACGAGGGTAGCACGAGAGCACTATACACCTGGGCGGCAAAAAGTTGTCACCGACTTCGCCACAATGCTGCTCTCATACGAAGAACTGTATGCGGATGTAAGCCCCGCACTGTGACAAATATGCCCCCGCAAGGGAAACAAACCTTTTGGCCTTTGAGATATGAAGCCCACACCTGGAGTTTTGTGCACATGTGGAACCGATCTTTATATATCTATTGAGCTGGGGTGGAGATCAAAGTCAGGGCTTCCGATAATACTACTGCAATGTCATTGTAAACCCTTCTGGAAATAAATTATTCAGCGGACCCTAGCGTTATCTGGGAATAAATTATTCCGTACTTCAAGCACAATATTAAGCACAATAGCGTGGTAAGTCACTAGCGCGGAGAGCAAGCATACAGACCACATACTTGGACGAAACACACTCTAGGCGTGGTAAATTCTAACAGGTTTACTAAAGCATGATATTCACTCATAGTTTGCGCTCAGAACTGAACACATCCCCAGCATTTAAGTTATTCTGAGTCAATTTGAAAATACGTTATTTATTTTGGGTTTGCAAAACCCCGCAATAAATTATTTTACGAAAATATTATAATATATTGTCCGTAGTATTATTTATTCGGAACCCCTGCCCGACGTGGCGGCCGGCCTCCTCTTGCCGCTCGAGCTCTTCAAACAGACTAGCCTTTACATGTAGTATACGTGCAATATTAAAAAAGAGAGGGCCTTTCGAACTTCCTCTTCAGTGAAGTCATCTGCGATGGCACTTTGCGTGGGACTTGGTTTTTCTACACGATCATTCCATTCCAACACCGTCTCGGCGCATGTAGAGTCAGTGGGGGTCTGCTGCAGGATCGGCTGCCAGGCATCCGCCAGTGTGCTCCCTTGTCATGCACGGACCTGACCGGTGCACCCTGCATTGGGTCCAACCTGTGGACAATATTGTCCCCAAACTTAGTTGAGATTCGATCACATAGAGCCTTGGTTGTTTTTCCCGCCCTGTACGTCGCCTCCCGAAACAGTCGTCTCCTCCCCGCCGTTGCCTTAGCACTCCTGCAGTCAGTCATGGCACGCCGCAATCGAGCTGCTTTAGTGGGCCCCTCTACGTCCTCCAGCGAGAGCCCGTCCAGATCCTCTGTAATGGTTTCAACCGAGGCCTCTTGTCCATCTCTAGTAGCCGTTGCTGTTGTCTGAGTAGCCAGGCAAGCTTTTGCTTAAGCGTGTTCCGCCGAGCTCGCCTTCGCTCGCGGATACAGATGCGCGTGCGTCTGGCTATTTTGCTTTTGATTTCATCCCAGCATAGTTGGGTTCCGTCCGCCCCCCGACTCGTGTTGCTGATCATCCCCAAAAAGTCAGTCAAAATCTGGGTCGTCACCGCCTTGACTGCCGAGGCTGCAAATTCCGGAATCGGGTGTATTCAGGAATGTCTACGCACTCTTATGTGATCATCTGGCGATCGAATGTGTAGTTTCGCCCCTTTATGATCCGCATTAGTTCTGAGATTCACTGTATTCCAAGCGGTCACCCATTGCATGGTGCTGGGAGATACATGCCAGCGGTCAAATCGAGAGGTGGCCTCCTGCGTATCCGATATCGGGTACGTATAAGTGTGTGTTTCGCGTTGGTGCTGGCGAAGGCTCGCTGCCGTCCACTTGGCGGGCCTGGCTACCGCGACTGGATCCAACAGGCCCCACCTGGAGAGAAGAATCCGTAAGTTGGGGGAGTCGTGATTGTGCGCCGTGCGGACATGACTGCGATCAGCAACCGCATCCAATGTGGAGTTAAAATCTCCGCCTATCAGCAGCATGTCCGTCGGTTCAAATACCACACCTTGCAAGCTTTCGTAGAACCTTTCCCTTGCCGCCAGTTTGGGGGGCATAGATATTGCAGACGGTAGTGGTCTTGTCATCTATAGTCCCGCGAATCGCAATAAATGCGGTGACCACCGGTGCTCAAGATAAGGTGTAGCTGCTCGAAATGACCCATATGGATCAATGAGTATGGCGACCCCTCCCTTTTTCCCGGTTGATGGTGCCCAGTACGATAATTCTTGCTGACCGGGGTCACTGCGGAAGCCCCAGCGGCTTGCATATTTCTTTCGGAACCGTTCCACTTCTGCTGCCTCGACATGTGACTCTTGGATCAGCATAAAATCTGATCTACCATGACCGTCTTGAGTGCCAAAAGCAGCGAACCAATTGTCGCGTTCTTTAGCATTGGCCCCGAGCCAATTGACGTTTTGGGTGGTAAAACCGAAGGTTTGGTCGGCATCCTGGAGTGCATTGGCGCGACTCTGCTGCCGCCTCTTCTCTCTGTCGGCATCGGACGTTTTGCTTTCTATGCCTTAAAAGAGAGTTGACGCTTGAGTTCCTTTCGTCTGCGTCCTCTGGTGCGTAGTAGTCAGTCATTCTGGAGGTTCGTTGGTCTGTTTGTTGTTCAATGCCCTGCCCTGCTACCCGCTCCTCTCCATTCTGCAGCGCATCAACCACAGACGCCCTACGTGCACGATCCTGCTGGTCCAGCAGACCGTCACTGCACTTCCTTTCGTGCTTCTGTTTCCGACGCTTGGTCGGGGTTCGCCGCGCTGAGTGCTGTACCCCGCAATTCTCTTTTCCTCGGAAGGCCGGCGTGGCATCGATCCGCGAGGATCGGTTCGTCTGCAATGGGTGCCCTTCCGTTGCAGACGCTGGAGGCACCATAGTGCCTTTAGTAGAGCCTCGGAGAGGCGGTCAGCTGTTCGCTGTCTTCCGTCTCCTCTCCGCAGGCCCGCCCTGAAGGCGCCAAGGTCGCCCCACTCCAGTCCCCGTGTGATACGATGCCGTGGACGAGTCCACGCAAGAACGGGAACCCCTCGAAATAGGCGCTCCGTGCTCCATGAGGCGCCCTGCCCATTGGGGTTTGGCTCCACGTGCCCACTGTGTACGGTAAAATACGCAATATCCTCCATTCAGGCTCCGTGAGATGATCCGACTGTGCTCGGCCGACTCCGGTGAGATCCATTGGGCCAGCCTCTTCCAGCACTGAGGTGATCTGGCCAAGGCGTGCATCGTGTCTTTGTGTTGCGTACCATGTTGCGGAGCAGCCATTCTTGGATATCACTCACTTGCGACCGGCGTTTAGTGGCTGGAATTTCGAAGATCTTGCGATATAACGGACACCACTTCATGTAAGCGTTATTGTTTGTTTGGGCTACCAGCGTGGTCAACGGAACGTCCACGTCGTCCATAGGGGAATCCGGGCCCACCCTTAGTATCCTGAAATAAGTCGTTATCGTGATGTCACGTATTGCAGCTTTGGCATATCTTAGCGGGGGCCTGGGCCCGTCATCAGTCGTTGCTTCATCTGGTTGCGACGAGGCTGCATAGCTGTCCAGGCCATATGCCTCATGGATGCGTTGCTCCTCCGCGGGCAATATCGCCTCCCAGTCCGCCACCACATCAGTCGTAACAAGCGCAGCGATGCCCGCACGCGCGTGCACGATGTCCAGACGTTCGCGCAAATCGCACCGCTTAATGAGTAAGGAATTCACCTCCGGCATGTCCGCGAGCTGTAACGGGCATAGTGAGTACCCGTCACTAGCTTACACGTAGCGGTGAGGAAGCGTCCAGTGCTCAGTAATACTGAGACCAAGTATTTAGTCCGAAGTAAAATCAACTCTGTTTATTATTGGGACCAGGGCGGGGGGGCGTGGTCTAATGTTAACCACTCAAATGCAGGTCAGTAGCTGATTGGCTGGAATGGGGTCTGGCTCCCCCACTTTGAGCCAATGATGACATGTCAGCACGCGCTAGCTGTGTGCTGCTGTGCCTATTTATGCAATATCTGTAAGAGATATACCTACTTATGTAAATGAAGGGCCCATTACATCACCCTCCTCTCAAAGTTGCGCTTACGCACCGTAAGCGCAAATAACACTGGAAAACAACTGAAGACAACCGTGGGACGACGGACACGGCAGCCGCCAACGGATGCAGCTCGGACGACGGACACGGCGCTCGGCAGCGAGCGCGAGCATGGAGAATAGCACCTCGACGAGTGTGGAGACCCGAGATGGCGATCACCGCAGCACGACTCTTCGAAGCGACCCTTCGAAGTAACTGCTGGCGTGAGGACCGGGCCGTCGACTCGACTCGACGCGCCAACAGGATCAGCTTCGACATCTTCATCGCCGATGACTGACAGCGGCGCGGTGCAGTGCGCAAGAACGCACTCTGGCATCTTGGTGCACCTGGGTTCAATCCCCACGCGGGACATCCGATCCATTCACGATCCGTGAGCGGCCATAGCTTTTTCCACGCGCGCATCGACATCACCAAGCGTCAGGTGATCAGCCACCGAGACGCAGATCCATAGCAGGACACATCGTGGACACTCCACGTGAAGGTACATTCAGGCGGCTGAGTGCGCGCTGGATCGAAGCTCGTCGGCGGTGGAGATCTCGGATCTCACGAACAACAGCATGGTACGCCGAGTGAAACTTGTGGCGGCACAAGCGAGGGTGAATGTCAGAGCTTGAGGTCGGGCTCAGCTTGGAGTCGGAAGAGACGCTCCACAGTCAAAGTCGTCCCCATCGACAGCTCAGTGGCCAAGCACTGAGTCGTCAAGCCGAAGGTCACCGGATCGACTCCGGAGGTCGTCATCAGTTGTTGGTCCTAATCATCACGGCGAACCTCGCCGCGTGCTTGCGTCGAGGGTTCCCGTTCACTGTCGCTGTCGTTCGCGAGCTCGTCCTCGTACTCGCGAACAACGTCCGGGGCGTTATTCAGGCCTTGAGGCATGACAAGCCACTCCCAGAGCATGCCGCTGGGAGTGCTGACGGCCGTGAGGAATGTCGCTCTCTCGCATCAGAATCTGATAGAAGACATCGGTCAGGTCGATGGCGCTATAGATGACGCTGCCCGACATAGAGTCCAGTACCATGTTTTTGCGGGCGATCGGCGTCTGCGCCGGGATGGTGGCGTCGTTCAGCTTGTTGAAGGCGTGGACGATGCGCCATCCGCCGGTGGCCTTCTTCACACAGAAGTTCGGACTCGAATGCGGCGAGATACTCTCGCGGACGTGGCCGGCTTGCCGGCGACCTTCGAAGAAAGCGTCGATCGCTTCGACTTGATCACGGGGAAGCGGCCACTGCCGCGTCAACGCAGTACTTCGAGCCAGGCGCGAGGTCGATCTCGTGGCGCACGCCACGATCTGCTGGCAGCTCCGCAGGGATCTTGTCGGGGAAGACGTCAGCAAACTCACGAGCCGTCTCGTAGATCGGGTTACCCGACGCCCTCGGCGACTCCCAAGACTGCGTAGCAAAGCGCTCTGCACGCGCTGACTTTGGTTCAGCGCTCTTCGGGCGCGACGACGTGTCGGCCGAGTCGACGGAGTTGATCGCATGCGACACCGAGTCACCATCGGTGATCAAGCACACTTGCTCAATGTCTCCGGCCTTGAGGTCTCGGAGAAAGTTCTTCCAGGAGAGGCCTGGGGGACTCGTGATGGACTTGGCGTCGCGAGGCGGACTCGCGATCTCGATGACACGAGTGCGGTTCGGGGCGCCGTCCACATACTCGACCGTGCAGACCGACTCAGTCGGGGCTGAGGGTAAGTCCACTGCACGGCGAGGCTTCAATCTCCTCTGCGATCGGTGGGACGTCTTCGTGCGTCTCGAGCCCCGAGGAGTCGCTCTCGCTGGACGAGGCTTCACCCTCCTCTAGGCGCGAGAGCTCGTTCTCGACCGCGCCGTTCGCGCGCGGTGGCAGCTCCTGCTCAACCGCGGCATCTTCATGCGGGAGACCCTGCTCGACCGCCTCATTAACATGCGGGAGCCGCTGCTCGACCGCCTCATCAGCATGCGGGAGACCCTGCTCGACCGCCTCGATGGCATGCGGGAACCACTGCTCGACCTCTTCCTTCACATACGGAAGCCTCTGCTCGACCGTTTCATTCTTCATCCGCGGGAGCCACGGATGATCAACCGTTCGCCTCTCACTCGCGCGCCCACGCGCGGGTTCTTCGTCTTCGTCAGCAGTCAGCAGTCAGCAGTCAGCAGTCAGCAGTCAGCAGTCAGCAGCACTGCCCATGTCGTGCAGAGAGGGCCATCGCTCGCTCTGCGCACAACGTGCGTCGTGGACGCCCCGTCCACGACTGTGACATGGGGCCAATCTCTTGGCGCGACCAAAAAAAGAGTGAAGACTACGGACACGTCGAAGTCTTGACGCCGCTTGACCGACCGAGCCAACCAGTCGATCTGGGGCTGGTACCGAACCAACCATGGGATGCCCAGGATACAGTCAAACGCATAATTCATCTCGAAGACGATGAAGTTGTCATTGCTGTGGAAACCATCAAACGTGTACGGCAACGACACCTCTCGCCGTGTGACACGGCGAGGTGTCCCATCCGCAAGCTTGACAACCACACCCCCAGGAAGGTCACGCACGGGAATACCCGCGGGGAATATCGATAGGCACGAAGCACGGAAGAAGTTGTTCGTCGCGCCTGAGTCCAGGAGCGCGCGGAGAGATCGACGAGCGCCGGCGACAAAGAGGCTGACGATGATCAGACTCGAGTCGCCACTGGCAGTGGTGGCGTTAAAGTGTGCGTGAAGCACGGGGGGGCGGGGGGGTAGAAGGTCGGGCTGTCACCGGGGGACCCGGACCTCCGTTCCAACCAGTAGGGCGCCCCGCCCCTACTGGTCCCGGCCGTTTTTTGTTGTGCGGCCGGGGTCTTCTCGTCAGACGCAGCATGCTCCATGTGCGCGATGACTGGGGCCGGCGCGCGGCACACTTGACCGGACTTCCGGCATCGGAAGCAATCCATCAGAAGGGCTTCCCGGCCACCTCATCCTCGCCCCGAGGCCGACCACTGCTGGCGCTGCGACGCCTCGACGGCGTCGATATCCATGGGCTCGGGCCCCGACGAGTGAACCTCCGCAGGCATCTGCGTCGCGTACGACGACGCAACCACGTAGTCCTCGCGTAGCGCGAGGGTGAAAACCTCTTCCAGAGTGGCGGGCTCAGCTCGCGTGAGACAATACCGCGTCATGCCTTCGCGCATGAAAAACACAAAAACATGGACTTGAGACGCCATGTCGATCGGCTTCGTGACGATACACGAAGCGAGGTGGCGCGTCTTCTGGACGTAGTCGCGCATGGACATCTTGCCTTGCTTGAGGGCGACTCATCTTGAGGCGGCTCGAAGGCGAGACGCAGGTCACTCTGGAGCGCCTCCAGAGTCGGGAACGTGTGTTGGTCGACGACGAGCTTGCTGAGGGCCCATTCCTTGGCCTTGCCGGAAAGACGGGACAGCAAGAAGTTCACCTTCGCTGACGGCGCCTCGATCAACCTCGAGGCGATCGCGATGTCAATCTCCCTGAACCAGCGGTTCAGAGGGAGACGATCTGGGCCAGTCCCAGAATACGAAGACGTCTCCATCTTCACGGCGTTGTTCCTGGACGCGTGCGAGGGAGTTGACACTCGCCGCTTTGCTTCGGCGAACTCGCGATCCATGAACTCTTGGGTGGCTAGGCGCTGTTGGTCGGGTGTCGCTGAGCTCAGCAGCGACGTGACGAAAACTTCTCCGGACACCGCCACGAGGTGGTGGAGTGCCTGCCACTCGATGGACGTCAGATGGGGGAAGGCCACATACTCCAGTGTCATGGCTGGAGGTCCGGCGGGCTGGTCTTCACTCATCTCGAACTTGGTACTACAAAGTGCTACCAGGTGTAACGGGCCTAGTGAGTACCCGTCACTAGCTTACATGTAGCGGTGAGGAAGCGTCCAGTGCTCAGTAATACTGAGACCAAGTATTTAGTCCGAAGTAAAATCAACTCTGTTTTATTATTGGGACCAAGGCGGGGGTCCGTGGTCTAATGTTAACCACTCAAATGCAGGTCAGTAGCTGATTGGCTGGAATGGGGTCTGGCTCCTCCACTTTGAGCCAATGATGACATGTCAGCACACGCTAGCCGTGTGCTGCTGTGCCTACTTATGCAATATCTGTAAGAGATATACCTACTTATGCCCATTACACAAGCCGGTTTATGGTGTTCAGGTTAATCTCGCGTTCGTGCTCCGATAAGTCGTTTATGTATCCTTTCCAGGAGTAATCTGCAGTGATACTTTGTGTCTCCTTCGGCTTTCCATTTCATGATGCCTCAAGACGACACACATGGGTAGAACGTGAAGACTCCAGCAAATGCGTAGATACTCAGTCGCTTGGCGGGCCGTCATGATTTGGCTGAATCCACTTTCATGATCCAGTCCGTTCTGCATTCTATGTTTTCTGTAAAAATAGCACTGGACATGTGCATCTCCCGCCGCATTCGCATCGAAGACCAGGATCGGTTCCCTGAAATACTGAGCCATTGCTCGTAATTCATGCGGTCCCGCCCAAAAGGACTGCTGGACGCTTGCCCCGGTCGACCGACGTCTAGCCACATCATAATGAGTGTATAAAGCAGCGGCAGCCGCTTGAGTTGTTGTGTACCTCTCCTGGTCTGGGTGTAGTTTTCTGCACTTCCCGATAGGATCAACAAGCTTCAGCTCCACATCGTTTCGGAGGTTAGCCATCATCAATGTGTACGCGTGCCACTTGAGGTCCGTGGCATCCGTGATCACTTCGAACGTGTTGTCCATGAAAGCCCCACCATGATTCACCGTGGTGGCCAATACCGCTAGAAACGCGCATTGCCCATTGGCCGCAACTTCTATCTCGCGGCCGTTGAAGCTGGCTAGCCACTGCCCTAGCTGTATCGGCGGATCAGCGTCGCCTCCCATCGTGCCGGTGTGCGATACCCCAATAGTAAAATCTTCTTGCGTATTGGACGACGAGACACAAGAGGGTGTCGTGGCCAGTTGACGGCAAGCAGACAGGAACGCAGCGAGGGGGGGCAGCCCGGATAGAAGCTAGAAATCGACCTAAGGGCGAACTCTAGAACGGGCATCGGTCATCGTTAGTTAGAGCTAAGTGATACCAATGTACCGTACTGAAAAACGAAAAAAGTAGGCTATTCCTAAGAACCCGGGCTAGAATTCTTCCCTTTTTTGTCAGTCATTACCTATTTCTGAATATTTTGTGCGTTTTTTGTGTTCTCTTGGTCTTTTTCGACCAATCATATTTGATGTCGGAATTTTTTAGTCGGACGCGGTATCGGCCTCTATGGAGGATGACATTTAGTGGCGTCGAATTTTTACGTCGTTGTCTGTAGAACCACCGCCGCTGAACATGATGACGTCTATAAGAACCTTTTGGGCCGAGTTCGTGGATGCCACGCGCAGAACATTATCAGTTTTAACACCACCAAAATAGCATTGTATGGTGCACACAATGGTATTTTTGCAAATGTTTTCTTACAATGCTTTCACTTTTATAGGGTTCTAGGTTGATTTCGGCTAAATGGATTGCTGGTTCGAAATTTACGCGTTAAATTACCCCTATATTGACATAAACGCAAAAAAAAACATTTTGAAATTTGAACGGGGTTGCTTCGCGCAAAACGGCACTACGGGCTGATGGGGTCAGTCCATGATTTCTACTAGGGTTAGGGAAACGGAAACCTGTGCATTGAGCATGTTAAAACCAGAAATCAAGTAGGCCGGTAATATATGAGACCGCGCAGAACATTTCCGTCTTAATGCCTAAATACGGATGTACGGATTCCTGCGTACAGTAATAGCTATTCATGTAGCCCCGTGTCTTAGCTTCATTTTGAGCTATCAAACGACCTCAGATGAGCAGTGTGTCGGCCCCACCAATATCCCTGCCAAATATGATAAATGGAGGTTATCACTACGGAAAGGATTGTCTGTAACTGTAACATTACACGAATGTGTAAGCTTAGTTCAGTTTTTGCCTAGTTGGTGTGCTCACACTTCAGTTTTGCCAGATCCGGTTGGCGAACAGCTAGGCACGAGGTCACCATGAAGCTCGTCAGGTGCGTGTGCGCGACGCCACTACGCGGCCCAGCGGAAGGCCCTGGTGCCATCCTTCCGTGAACAAGCCTGATCTACTTGCTGCTAAACCCACTCATGCCAATGTCTTGCTCTCCGATGCGTAGGTTTTTGATGAAGTTGTCCAATGAGACGGTCACCATCGAGCTCAAGAACGGAACGATTGTGCACGGAACGATTACTGGTGCGACTGCGCTGTATTTCAAGCCAACCGATGTGAATTGACGGTGCTTTGGGACTGCTTTCTTACGCTGTATCTGTCTGTTTGCTGCGCTGCAGGCGTGGACATCAGCATGAACACACACCTGAAGGCGGTCAAAATGACTGTGAAGGGCAAGAACCCCGTGAATTTGGACTCGCTGAGCATCCGTGGCAACAACATCCGCTACTATATATTGCCGGACTCGCTGAATCTGGACACGCTGCTGATTGACGACACCCCGCGTGAAAAGGTGAAGGCCGGCGCGCCGGCGGGGAGTGGCCGCGGGCGTGGCCGAGGCCGCGGCCGGGGACGCGGTCGCCCGTAATAGAAGCGCGGAAGATGAGCCTTTCCCGTGGGGCGAGCTACTCGAGGAGGGAGAATGGTGAGCGGTCGGGACGAAGCGCAGTACAGCCCTGCGGGTGGCGGCGAATTGAACTCGTTGGAGCTAGAAGAAGATCAAGCGCAGTCGACGCAGCAGATAAGCAGCTTTCTTTTTTAAGTTAAAGGGACTTCATTTGAGCGCGGCGATGAGGGGAAGTGCGTGCGTGACTGAGATCATGAGGGGCTGTAGCAGGTCAGCGAACGCTGAACGGTGACGGACCGTTAGCACTCGACAATTAGCAGCAGCAGCGTCGTTGCGTCATCTCTATCTAGGTATGTGGCTCAGACATTATGATTGTTATGCCACGTCCGACTCCGTTCCTGTGACCTGAGTCCTCACGCACATACACGCGCATGCTTCTTGCCGTTGCAGCGCAACGGTGCCTGCCAACCAGGCGATGCACTTGTTCGTACCTAAGTGAATACATGAGCTTCACTATCCCGTGCAGCCAAACAACAGTCGCAGCAGCCGAGATGCCGCAGCAGAACAAGCGCAAGGCCGAGGACGAGGCCGCCGCCGATGCGGACGCCAGCAACTTCCTGGAGGACGCGCAGCGCTCCGTCGACTTCCTCTTCTCCTCGTCGGTCGTGCTGCCGGGCGACGACGTCACTGCCACGCTCACCAAGACCACGCGTCGTGTCAAACTCGGTGCGTTTGGTTGGCTGAATGGGTTGTTGTGACTGGTGAGAAGCGCTAAGGCCACCGCATTGCATTGGATGAAATAGGGGCTGGACTGAAGCAGCTACCGGACGAGCGGATCGTGTGCACGAACGCGGGCGTCCTCCGCTACCGTCCAGCCAACCGCTACTGGGTCGAGTTCAACCACAAGCGCGTACGTGAGATGGTCCACTGGATGGCTGAACATGTTTATTCCTCGTGTATTTACTGTTGTGATGTGATGAAATAGTATGTTGCGTCGATGGACGACGGTGTCATTGGCATTGTGACCGACCGCAACGCTGAATTCTACCGTGTGAACATCGGGGCCGCGTACGTGGAACTTTCATCTATTTGGTGTTGCTAGAGCGTTGCTAACTGTCTTTTGTTGGTGGATTACGCAGTGCCAGCGCCACCATGGGCTCACTGGCGTTCGATGGTGCGACGAAGCGCAACCGGCCCAGTCTTCGCCTCGGATCTCTCGTGTATGCGCGCGTGAGCAAGACGAACCCGGATGTGGAGCCTGAAATCACTTGCGAAGGTGCGGACTCATGCGCGTGTATCCAACATTATTTGTGTCTTGCCTTACTAAACTCGTGTTTGCAGCACCCCCAAGCGTGACGAAGAAAGACTGGATGACTGGCCTAGCCGTTTACGGGGAGCTGAACGAAGGCTATGTGTTCAAGACGTCTATCGGCCTAGCAAAGTCGCTTCTACACGAAGATTGCCAGGTGCTGGCGTCTCTTGGCAAGAAGCTCGCCTTCGAGGTGGCTGTCGGCGTGAACGGTGTCGTGTGGGTGAACGCGAAGACCACGAAGAATATCACGATCATATCGAATGCCATCATGAACTCGGAGACGATGTCTCCCAGCGAAGTCGACGCGATGGTGTCGCGCCTCGTGGAAGACGCAGACGACGCCTAATAGAGAAAGAGCAATACATATCTGCCCCACTACGCTTGTACCCCCGTGCCCAACGCGTCCCATAAATTCCTGCGTCCTTGCCACGACGTCGTCACGAGTCTGAGGCGTCAAATTTAGCGACAAAGCTGGCTGGCATCCGCTTATTTTTGCTTAGTGCTGCATCCTCCTCGGAAGCCCACGACTGCATAATTGAACGAACGTCCATCCGAGTCGGGAAGCTGCCACTAGCACAGCGAAGATGATGTCTGCAAACGATGACGCCAAGGGCATGATTGCCCAAGAGGAGCGTGAGCTGCGGCGAGTTTTCGAGCACCTTAGCTCGTACCGCCAGAAGAAGAGGCTCGCCCACGCGATAAGCGACTGCAAAGAGCGGCGTCAACGGTTGGAGTCCAGCCGCAACAACCCCGAGGTGTCCGCACTGCTCAACGAGAAGGGAGCCAAGATGACACGCGACGAGATCGAGGACGAGCTCCGCAAGGTCGACCAGGCCCTCGAGAAGGCGGTCGCCGACCACGCTGCAGTCCAGAACAGCAGCAGCCACAGCCGCGTGGTCAGGAACGAGGACCTGTACGAGGCCATCAAGGCGCTGGGGAAGGTCTGCTCGAAGAAGGAGATCAGCGACATGATCTGGGAGGCCGACGAGAACCTGGACGGCGTGGTGGACTGGGAGGAGCTGCGCGCCATGTTCAACCGCAACCTGCTCGACCGAACGGAGCTGGAGCCGGCCAACCTCTTCAACGTCGTCCAGTTCATGACGTACGACAAGAAGAACTGCGGGGTCATCACTGCGGACGACACCATGGCCATCCTCTTTGCGCGCTACGGCCAGTCGCAGCTCGAGATGCGCATGAAGCAGCTCTTCGGCGACAGCGACGAGCTCACGTTCGTGGACTACCTGGAGCGCGTGGGCAAGCAGCGGCGCTCGAACGTCGAAGCGCGAGCGAAGGCGTAGATAAGGCCGTAGCTCTCACTTCTCAAAAAAACATATAGATGACTGGTTCATGTTGAAGCTGTTTGCAAGTTGCTCCTATCGTAGTAAGCTTAGGCCTACCGGTAGTGCCACGATAAGATGGCAGAGGGCAGTGCCCACAGATGAAGGAAGTCCGCCAATAGGTCGATGTCAGCCGCCCGTGTCATTTCCAGCTGCCACGACAGCTCACTGATCTCAGCAGCAGTGATTTCACAGCGCTGCTCAATTGCCTAACTCTATCCCGGTGGCACCGAGACGCCACGACGAACAGCGGTGCAAACAAACAAACGCATGGGATTTTAAGTACTCCACAAGAAACGTGCTCTCATTTGATTATGTCTCTCTTCTCTCGCCTCTCCGCCCGATTCTCTTCAGTCTGAGATGGCCATACACCCATCTCGCCGATAGACAACGGCCGGATCGGCCGGCGGGGTAAACGGACAGCTTAGCCCAGCGTCAGGCCCAGACCGAACTTGTGCGAGTCGCCCTCGAAGTTCTTGGCGTCCACGTGCACGCTCGTGGTGAGCGTGACGTACGGGCGCACCTTCTGGATGGAGGCCAGCGACAGGAAGCCCTCCGAGTTGATCTTGCCGCAGTACGTGGTGTCGGCGTCGGCCTTGTACCGGCCGCCCACAGCCAGCGTGTTGGAGGCCGACTTGAGGTCGTAGTCCAGCACGGCGGCGTACACCGTGTTGTGCGACAGGTGGTGGTGGAACGAGGCCTGGAGCGCCGCGAAGTTCTTCTTGGTCACGAGCGTCGTGACGAAGTCCGCGCCCGTGTAGCTGGCGCCCACGTTGTGCTGCACGATGGCCGACTTGTCCACGTTGAAGGCGGTCTGGCCGCCCACGGCGAAGCCGCCCTGCGAGAGCACGGCCGCGGCCGAGACCGTGTTGGACACGAAGTCGGCCTCCGAGTTCACGGCCACGTTCTTCTGCTTGTACTCGGCGCCGAGCACGCCCACCTGCTTGGCGCTCGTGTTCTTGGCGACGGAGCCGTCCTCCAGCTTGAAGGTCAGCTTCAGGCCTGTCTCTTATACACATCTACGACGGAGCCGTCCTCCAGCTTGAAGGTCAGCTTCAGGCCCTCGGTCAGCACGTTGGGCAGCTCGGCCTCCGTGACCAGGCGGCCCTGGGTGGTGATCTGCAGCTTCTTGAAGACCACGCCGCTGGCGCCGTGCGTGAAGCCGCCCGAGACCTTGGCCAGGATCGACTTGTTGGCGCTCAGCGCGCCCTCGGTCGTGAACGACACGCCGTTCGACGCCTTGCTCTTGATCTTGAGCTTGCGCGAGAAGTCATAGTCGTCGCGCAGGACGTTCTCCGCCGTCTTGGCCAGGTCCTTGTACAGCACAACCATTATGTCGCTCGGGGTCTCTTCTTACGCGCGCTAGCTCCACTTCCGAAATGAAACGCGAGCCGCACAAACGCAGGTGTATCGGCTGGCTCCACACAAAATCTCCCCCCTGTCGGACTTAGCCAAAGCTACCACGGTAGTGTATCGCTTTTTGGCGGGCTGGAGCGTATCTTTGGGATGTCATACATTCGAGGTTTTCGAGCCCCGTCTGAAGGACATGTTACCGTGGACGATCAAATCTTGTCCGAATGGGCAAATCCTGCAGCCGAGCGGCACGAGATGACGTCGCAAAACAGCCGGCGGCCGCCTTCAATGCGGTGCGGTGGCGTGTTTCGGGTTGTCGAATGATGCGGGTCGTTTGACAGGCGGCGGCGGCACCGTCGGGGCTTTCTGTCGGTGCTACCATGATCTCTCGCCAGCTACATGAACATGTATTAAATAGTTGCTGTATGAAATACTGTACGTATGTAGCTCTGATCCACTATGTGTAGACAGCAGCTAGCGAATGAACTGGCCGAGGACAGGAGGCGAATCACTGTGGCCTACTGCATGCAGTATTACTGCAGCAGTAGGCATGCAGGGGCAGGGGTATTGCATCACGTTGCACCTGCTGTGATCGAGTCGGGATTTGGCTTGTTCTGAGTATGTTCCTGCTTAGGTGCGAATTCTCGTACTTAGTGACGTAGATTCAACCGCCCCCCTTCCTCAGGAAGTTCCTGCGGCTCGAGCCGCAGATTGCCATTCGCGAAAAGATCAGCCAGTGGACACTTTGCTCAAGATGGTCGTGCAGTACAAGGACATCGCCAAGACGGCGGAGAACGTTCTCCGCGACGACTATGACTTCTCTCGCAAGATGAAGATCAAGACCAAGGCCTCGAACGGCGTCTCCTTCACCACCGAGGGCGACATGGCCAGCAACAAGGCCATCCTCGCCAAGCTCTCGGGCTCCTTCACGCACGCGAGCAGCGGCGTCGTCTTCAAGAAGCTGCAGGTGACGACGCACGGCCGGCTGATCTCCGAGGCGGAGCTGCCCAACGTCTTCACCAAGGGCCTCAAGCTCACGGCCAAGGTCGAGGACGGCTCGCTCGCCAAGAACGCCCACGCCAAGCGCGTCGGCGTCTTCGGCTGGGAGTACCAGCAGTCGAGCTACGCGGTGAACGGTGCCATCGACTTCGGCGCCAGCACCGTGAGCAAGGCCGCCGTGTACAGCTTCGACAACGTGCTGGTGGGCGCCCAGGCCGCCTTCAACTACAACAAGTCGGCCGTCGTGGACCACAACGTCGCCCTGAGCTACCGCGGCAACGACTTCACGGCCTCGCTGCAGACCAAGAAGAAGTTCAACACGCTCTCGGGCTCGTTCCACCACCACCTGTCCCGCGACACCGTCTACTCGGCGCTCTTCAACTACGACCTCAAGTCGGGCCAGAACACGCTCAGCGTGGGCGGCCGCTACAACGCCGACAAGCTCACCACGTACGCCGGCAAGGTCGAGTCGGACGGCCACGTGTCCCTGGCGCTGGTCCAGAAGATCCGCCCGTTCCTGGCGCTGACCACGAGCGCCCACGTGGACGTCAAGAACTTCGACGGCGACGCCCACAAGTTCGGCATCGGCCTCACCCTGGGCTAAGCAGGGAGACGAAACCCAACGTAGACGTGTGTCTGGCTAGTGCTGGATGGGGGGAGGTGCCCTTTTGGCCGCGCGTGCGATGTGAGCCCACGCGGCGCCGTAGCTAAATGTCCGCAGCCTGATTCGAATAAACACCTCTGTTGCCCATGTAACCCTTGCTTCCTTGGTCTTTCGTTGCATGAGCCATCTTTCAGCTGAAGCATGACGTCAGACGTGGTGTGTGCCACACAATCAGTGTAAGTTACACAGCGTCCATAGATACCGGGCTGCTGTGGGCACAAGCCAAAGCGACGCATTGACAACCATGAGCGAGACGGATCGTTTCGACAGCATGCTGCTGACCATCGCGCAGTCGCAGCGCGGCATCGAGCCGCTGCTGGACACGGTGTTCTCGTTCTTGCGGCACAAAACCGACTTTTTCACGGGCGCCGAGCCGCGGGTGATCGAGGACACGATCCTCAAGAGCGTGCGCAAGCAGGCGGCGCTGGCCGAGAAGGACCAGTTCCACAAGAAGCAGCAGGAGGCCGAGAAGCGCCGGAAGCAGGAGGAGGCGCGCAAGGCCGCGGAGCTGGAGAAGAAGCAAAAGAAGGAGGAGGTCAAGAGCCCGCCGCGCTTCGAGGAGATCACGGAGGACGACGAGGCGGAGACCAAGGAGGCCTCGCCCGAGCAGGCGTCGCCCCAGAAGACGGACGCGGCCGCAAAGAACGAGGAGGAAGAGGAGGACAACGGACCGCGTACGTCGTGGCTGTTGTGGCAGCCTTAAGTTCGTTTTATTCTGCTAACAGTGGTGGTGTGTGTGGCAGCGCTTGTTGGCAATGGAGGCCAGACGGACAAGTACGTGTGGACCCAGACGCTGCAGGAAGCTCAGGCCAACTTTGCCGTCCCCGAAGGCACCAAGTCCCGACAGGTTGACGTGGAAATCCGCGCTGGGAAGCTACGAGTGTGTTTGCGTGGCGCCGAACCGTTCGTGGATGGAGCTCTGTACAACAAGGTGAAGGTGGACGACAGCTTCTGGACGCTGGAGGACGGCAATCGCATCTGCGTCTACTTGCAGAAGGACAACCAGATGGAGTGGTGGAAGACGATCATCCAGGGCGACGCGGAGATCGACACCCAAAAGGTGCAGCCAGAGAACTCCAAGCTCGATGACCTGGACTCGGACACGCGCCAGACCGTGGAGAAGATGATGTTCGACCAGCGTCAGAAGGCGATGGGTCTGCCAACGAGCGACGATATGCAGAAGCAAAACATTCTGCAGAAGTTCATGGCGCAGCACCCCGAGATGGACTTTAGCAAGGCCAAGATCAATTAAGCAGCGACAAGGCCAGCGGGCTCAGTTTTGCCAGGACACCCACTCATGCGAACAGCTTCACTTCGCTGCTTGTCTACCGCTATTTAGGTGGACTCAATCTAATAATACTACCTGGCTGCCCGAACAGATCACGAAGATGGTTGCTATTTCTTGTGTCAGGGGTGGAGCTGGAAGCCTTCACTTGAGGTGACCTTGGTCTGGCCATTTATCTTTTGTTTAGGAGTGAACTTCAGAACACCTAGCAGCAGGACAAATGGCTCGCGGTCGCCACCAAGTCGTGTCAGTTGTGTTCGGATCGGATGCCATCGAGTACCAGAGCAGCAGCGCAGCCATGAACCAGCACGTCGGCGAAAAACCGGCAGGCACATCAAAGAAGGCCCATGAGAACCTCAACAAGGAATGTCATGTGCAGTTCGGAGAGCCTGGCAGCAAACGAGACTTCACAGCCTCCAGCAAACTCGCAGATCCGACGGGAGAAGTGCTGAAGTACCGAGGTGAGCTAGACGCCGAAGCGATGGACATGCTTACTCGCACATCTTCGTGCTATGGCAACGACGTAGTGCCCTACGTTTCGTCGACCCAACTCGCAACACAATGGGACAAGAAGGCAGTGGCGGAAACCATTAGACTCCGAAATGAGGTTCGAGCTCGAACGGGCCCACGGCCGACGCGAGGCATGTCCTACGACGACGAGGTCGAGTACATTTCGGAGGCCAAGAGCGCTTATGAGAACAAGTTCAAGACGCACAAACCTTCGATCATGGCTGCGTCTGTGAAGAATGGTGCGGTGGCGACCATATCGCGTCTCATTGACTTAAGGTTATCTCTTCTAACGTTCTGGTGTTTGTGCAGACTTGCGAGCAACGCATTTTTCTCTAGGGCACGACAAGCTAGACAACAAGACGACCAGCCACATCGATCGCCTCTCTCCGGACCAATTCGCCATTTACGCAACGCGGCCTCCGCCACTTCACGACCTGAAGAAGTCCACGGTAGAAATCTCTTGAAGCTAGCTAGCCCAGTCCGCTTCAGACAATGAATAACTCAACACATGGCCTTTGAAATGATGATATTATTATTGTTCGGAGCTTTGAAGCACCGGAAATATGTTCACGTGCGCCAGGGCGTGTGCAAAAGTGTCTCTCTCCTCTTGTCGCCGAGCAAGCAGAGCGTGCAGGCCAGCTAGACATTGAAGCTCTCGCCACAGCCACAGCTTCCCTTGGCGTTCGGGTTCTCGAACACGAACTCGGACGAGACCGGGGTAATCTGCAGAAACCGACAACGCAAATACATTAGTTTTCCTCCTTGCGCGAGCCTGAACGCATGCACACGGCCTTAGTCGAACCTGGAAGTCCATGGTCGTGCCCACCACGTGGAAAAGTGCCTTGGGCTCCACGAAGACGCGAATTCCTACATTAAAAATAACAGAAAGCAGCGTCAGACGCATGTCCACAGCCACGCAGCATTCATTCACCAGGCGTCCCCACCATTCTTGCTCACTTCCTCCTCCATCTTCTCCTTCTTGTCCGCGTAGTTCATCGTGTACGACAAACCGTTGCAACCACCTGCAGTTATATCAAATAATCATTCCGTCAGTCGCCTCCTATGGACCTGCACCACCAACACGCACTGCCTCCACACTCGACGTACGCGTTCTAACTCCTAGGCGGATCCCGATGGCGTCCGGTTTGTTGGCCAGCAGCTCCTTTATACGCTCCGCAGCGGCGTCCGTCTACGCGAAGCAAAGGCACAACACACACGATTGATTAGACGTGGGCAATAGGAATTCTGATCTCCTCAGCCAGCGTAGACGCACCAGGTTCAGAGGCGGCGGAAGCTCACGCAGGCGTCGACGTGTGGGCGGCGTCGCGTGCTCGGCCACGGTGGACAGCAGGCGTGGCACGTGGGCGGCCCGGGCGCGCGTCACGGAGCGGAAGAGCGGCGTCATGAGCGACGTTCCGGCGGCTGAGCTCGCTTCGTGAGAGCCGCTCGAAATGGCAACACAAAATGCCTTCCCAGCACCGACAAGAACTGGACCGCCTGCACGGATTGGTCACTAATCGCACCCGAAATAGCATCCTTTTCGACGAATCCGCGCGCGTGCCCACCCCCCTCGCATTTAACAGCTTCAATGACGTAGCCGAGCCCGTTGCCGCCGTCAGCAACGTCATCGATAGCGCTGTGCTTGCTCAGCAAGTTGCTGGTATCATCTAGGTAAGCGTGTAGTGTATTAATGCGAGCATAACTACATGTAGTTGCATATCTCACGGTGCTGTGTCATCAGCCGAAGAGCTGCTCGCGCAGCTCCACGAGCTCGTCCTTATGCTGGCGGATGAGCTCGCGGAGCACGGCACCGCCCAGCTGGAAATTGCGGATGTAGTCCACCTTCTCCTTCACTGTCCGCGTCCACTGCTGCACCTTCGCTGTGTCGCTGCCGCTCGGGGCCGTCCACTCGAAGATGTTGACCAGCGGGTCGAACTTGGGCGCGGGCGTCACGTCGGACTCATCCGCCGGAGTGGGGTCCTCATTGGGGGCATTGGCGGCTTCTACCTGCCCGGGTTCCTCTGTTTGCTGGAGCTCCTCCGTTGCCTGTGTGAGAAGCCCCACTTCAGTGGTAGCTGGGTTGTCTTCGGCCTGCAAGGTGCCGTCGGTATCTGCGGCGGCTGAGGCGTCGGTCGGTAATTCTTCGACAGGATCATCGACTGCCGGTGGTGCAGATTCAGGCTCTGGGGGCTTTGTCGCTGGCGGTGCCGTCTCTGGGAACGGCTTGTCGCCCCACCACTTGTCGTATAGGTACTTCTCCACCGCCTCGACCTTTGCATCGTCCAGCACAGCGTCGTACACCAGCATCTCGGCAATTCTGCCCTGGAACGCGTTCGTGTCGCAGTCGCTCTTGGAGTTGCCCAAACTCACCACGTCGTTAACGGTGATCCGGAGACGTCTGTCGCCGGCGTCACCCTCAGCTGGAGATTCACCGCCCCAAGCCCCACCGTTCGCTTTGATTTCAGCATAGCCTGGATTCAAACGATAGCTGACCAGCGAAAATTGCCCCATGGGCACCATGTGTTCGCTCTCGACCAGGCCCATATTAGCGAGGAACGATGGTTTGCCCCCATGCAAAGCGAACTGCCCGTACGGCGAGTTTCCGAAGAACTTCTGCCCTGCATACGAATCGCCACGCTGCAGACATGCTAAGGTAAGTATCCATCCTATCTTCAGTTTGCCAGTCCTTCATTACCTCAATTTGAGCTGGCGAAAGCACGAAAAACAGCGTCATGGACTCGTGCATTCTCAGCGCATCAGAGATCATCGGACAGGAGAAGTACACAGCGGGAAGCTGGTTGTGCGTATCTGGCACAACTGGCACCCACACGGGTTTTTGCTGGGGTGATGCAGCACGAAAAGCTGTGGCGTCGGCGGCATTGGGGTCTGAACTCGCCATTTGGTTTATCCACCTAGACAGAGCGATGTCAGTAAAATCCGCCACGACGCAGTTCATTAGTTTCCAAGCGTACCTATTCACGCCACAGGCAATGAGATCATCTCCAGAGGAGGCCAAACACGCCGCCAAATTCTCCACTTCGACACCCGAGTTACCCGTGACCCACGTCACCAAGTTATCTAAAAAGGCTGGACGTGCATACAAAAGTCAGCTTTTGCATTCTTACTGCTAGCAAGTAGATGAAAACCACACATACCTTTCGACTCAACTGCTGCGGGCTGAACCTCCATTGAAGTCTCCGGTGCTGATGTTGAAGTGGCGGAGCTTTGGTTCGATTCTACTCGTTGCTCTGGTGCTAACGTTTCCAAGGAAGGACTTTGGGTCTCTTTCATATGCGAAATAAGGTCCGCAATCTCGGCTTGAGATCGTTGGCCAGGACGTGGTGCCTTGGTATCTGCTTTTGCGGATGTATCACCGGACGTGGTTGGTGGTGCTGACGCTGGGTCAATATCGGACGCAGTCTCCTGGGTCACTGAGGGAAAACTGTTTTCCACTTCCTTCTCACTCTCTCGGTCACGTGGCAGTTCGCCTTGAGTGTCTGCATCCGTTCCAGTGTCCTCGTTTGGAATCACTGGTGAAGGTTTCTCTGTTTCCACTTCGGTGGCATCTCTATCATTGAGTAGTTGCTCTTCTTCACCAGGTGCAGTGGTGCCCGTCAATTTAGTGTAGCCTCCTGGCCGAGATGGTTCCTGCACTTGGGGTGCCTTCGTACCTTCTGAGTGAGTAGCTGACAGCGCGTGTGTTTCGTCCACATTCTTGGGGACTGGGTCCTGCTCTAGTGCGTCCGATAAGACGCTGTCTCCCGACAGAGAGGGGATGCGAGAGGAGCTCATGAAGATAAAGGTGGTGACAATGCACAAGTTGATGACTAGGATCAGCCTGTAGCAGAACAACGGATGAATACACGTGCAGTGTTGCTAGCGAAGGGAAGCAGGCACTATACGCACCAGATCTTGCCACGGGGGGTCGAGAAGGACACCCCTCTAGATTCTTGTCTCGGTTGGTGTGAGTTGCTCTGGTAGGTA
This sequence comes from Phytophthora rubi, assembly GCA_000687305.2. Taxonomy (NCBI): domain Eukaryota; phylum Oomycota; class Peronosporomycetes; order Peronosporales; family Peronosporaceae; genus Phytophthora; species Phytophthora rubi. Next base: position 29,499 of record KZ985347.1, read on the forward strand.
CTTTCATTGTCGTTGTTGTCTCCATCGTCGTCGCTCATGGGGGCGACACGTCCCTTCTTGCTCCGGCTGTGCTTCGATAAGCGCATGGTTTCTAGGACCTGACCGCCGCGCGGATAGCACCTTGCCAAGTGCAGCACCTCAACTCTCCTCTATTGCTTGCAGATCGCGACTCTAAACGGGCGTCTGTGACGCTTCAGATAGACTGCAAAGCCAAATGACCATTGAGAAACAATGCTGCATTCAGGTGCTGTACTGGCGGGAAGCACCAACAAGCATGCCAGCATCACACTCCGTTGATATTGCGCTGCTCAGAGCTGTTACAGTATTACACCGCAGCCACCATTGGGCTAGATATGGAGACGGGCTTTGGCACACCCTGCCTTTCAATCTCCATTTTTCACTCCGCCAAAAGAGCCACGCCACAACCTGCATCAACCACTGCAACAACAAAAACACGATCGTTGGTTTCCTCGTTCTGAAGTGGAGCAAAAGTTCGCGTATCCGCTTGTCTTGAGTTTCCTCCTCTCCCCTCCTCTGCTCCTGCCTCTGCGCTACATCTAGTACGGGTCCGTCTCGTTGAGCCACTTGTCCAGTCCCTTGAGCGGCTTGGCCTGCTTGATCGCCTTCTTGTGCTCCGCGATCTTGTTGGGCATGGCCGCCATCGCCGCCTGCACCTTCTTGACGCTGTGAACAGACAGACACACAGACACACAGACACACAACATCAGTCCACGTCGACCCAAACGTCCCAACCACCCAGCAACGCAATCGCAGAGCCACCCACCGCTCGAACTCGTTGCGCTGATTCTTGTGGCCCTTGAGCGGCCGCATCACGTGGTGCTTCTGCGGTCGGTCCCACGTCTCGAGCCAGCCGCCCTTGCCCTCCTCCCACGAGCCCACGAGGCCGTTGCGGAACGCGTGCTTCTTCACCATGGCGACTCTGCGGCCGGAGATCAGCGGCTGCTTCCACTTGCCGTCCACCAGACGGGGCTTCATGGCGGCCTCGGCCTCGGCCGCGCTCAGGCGGAGGAATCGCTGCACGCCGCTCATGGTCCTGATTGTCTGTTGCTATCAAGCAAAACCAGCGGTTTGCAAGCGTCCGAATTTCAGCCAGGAGACGCTATATAGTTTTGGCCAATTAAGCATTATCGTACTTAACCGGAACGGAAGCGCATTCCGGTTTGAAAGCATTTTCCGAGCGATGGACATGGCGACCGCCGCCCCGCAGATGGCCATGAATCGGGCCTACGCGGCGCCGCAGCAGTTCCAGCAGCCGCAGGAGCCTAAGCAGATCACGACGGAGCAGATACAGGCGCGTCTCCCCGTGCTGTCGCGGTCTTCTAGAGCTCTGTCTAACTGGAGATCCGCCTCTGTTTCTCTCTGACTAACTGACTGACTGCAGGCCATGCTGGACGAGAACTCGAGTCTCATCGTGGAGATCATCGAGCTCAACACGCAGATCAAACACGGCAAGGGGACGGCGCAGCTGGGCGAGTTCACGGAGAAGCTGGACAAGAAGCGCAAGAACCTCAACAAGAACCTCATGACGCTGGCCAAGTGGGCCGACGAGTCCTCCGAGACGTCTCCCAGACAGCCACAGGCCTACGGGCAGCCTCAAATGACGCAGCAGCAGCAGCAACAGTACGCGCGTGCTGGGATGATGCAGATGCCCATGGCTAACCAAGCGCAGTATCAGGCCCAGGCCCAAGCGCAAGCGAGGGCCCAAGCTCAAGCGCGACTTCAAGCTCAAGCTCAGGCGCAAGCTCAAGCTCAGGCTCAAGCTCAGGCTCAAGCTTACGCACAGGCCCAGTACCAGGCGCGCATGAACCCGATGATGGCTCAGCAGTACGGACAACTGAACGCCATGGCTCAGCAACAACAACAGCAACAGCAGCAGCAGCGATATGCCAACGGTGGCATGCCCTACGGCGTTCCGGGCAGTGGACCGATGTCTCACCCCGCCCGCATGAGCAATCCCATGCAGATCCTCACGAGCTACGCAGACAGCCGAGGCGCGATGGCGCCCAACATGGGCTTCCAAATGGGCCCACAGGGCTATGGCATGATGGCCCCGACGCAGATGCAGCGCATGAACCCCGCGACGCAAGGAATGGCTCCGCAGAGTATGCCTCAGCAGGGGATGCAGCAGCAGACCATGCCCCACCAGAGCATGACAATGCCCCAGCAGAGTATGGCAATGACGCAACAGAACATGATGCCGCAGCAAAGTATGGCGATGCCGCAGCAGAGCATGAATATGCCGCAGCAGAGTATGGCAATGCCTCAGCAAAGTATGGCGATGCCCCAGCAAAGCATGACCATGCCTCAACAGGGGATGCAGATGCCCCAGCAAGGAATGAACCCCATGCAGATGAACGGCCCACCGAACTCAGGCGCGATGACGGACGCTTCGGGCCACCCTGGCAGCTAAATGCTGAAGAGTACTCAAGCTATAGCTAACACGTCAATTTTTCACCATGTATTTTTGCTGAAGACTGCGTCTAGCAGACCGGACTTCACTGTATTCCTGAAGCTTTATACTGGCCATTGCAAGCGCCGAGTGCACCAACTTACCAACTTGTTGGTCCTTTGTTGGTCAACTTGGTTGAAGCCATTTGCCTGATTATAGACCGGCGGTTTCGAATTGGCTACCCGGTAGTCAAAACTTCCTGTTCAAAGCCAACGGGCATTTGGCGGGAAGCGGTGAAGAGCTTTTTAGGTCGCTGCTCGTCGCGCGCCACAGCGATGGCGTCCCAAGGCCTGTCGTCGTGGCTGAGCGGCCCCAAGGCCGACGGGTCGGAGCCCCAGCAGCAGGACAAGAGCCAAGAACCCTCCGCCAGCTCGAGCGACTCGCCGCTGGACGTCAGCCTCGCCCAGCTGCGTGCCAAGGAGACGATCACGAGCATCAGCCCCGAGAGGCGCTCGCAGGTGGAGGAGATCGACAGCGAGGCGGACGACGCGGAGTTCGACGACAGGGCGCACTGGGCCAGACGCGGCAGTCGGAAGAAGGCCAGAGCGACGCGCAGAGCCGCCAGGGCCGAGGACAAGTCGCAGCCGTCGATTGCGCTCTTCTGCGTCAAGGAGGCGGCTCCAGCCCCTGAGACTCAGGAGGCGGAAGCGGAGGCGGATGCAGTGGCCAGTGCCATCGCAGCCTCTCGATTGGAGCAGAGCAAGAGGAAGGGGAGCAAGGGCAAGGGCAGAGGAAGGAAGAAGAAGACGCAGAGCTCCGGACTGGAGGTGGACTCGACTGTGGACAGCAGCAACAGGGAGGAAGACGCCAGCAGTGTGATGAGCTCTGGACGCCCCAAGCGACAGGCGGTTGTGCGCGCCGAGATCCTCCAGCAGCAGCAGAAGCTTCTCGATGCTGTCGCGGCGAGGAAAACTGCTGCTGCGTTCTTGACGCCCCCGCCGTCGACGAAAAAGAAGACGGAGGAAGGGAGCGCCACTACCAGCGGACGCAAACGAAAGCTCGACATGAACAAGAAGAAGTCGTCTCCACCCTCGAAGGGAGCACCACCGGCGAGTTCTCCGGGTTCTAGCAAGACCGCACAGTCGTTCTTTCTGAGTGAACAGGAGAAGAAGCAGCTGCAGGAGATCGAAGCTGTGTCGTCTTTCCGTGAGCAGCTTCGACAGACACGTGAGAAAGACCTCGCTTTCTTTGCTGGCAACACGGCCAACCCTTTCTTTAAGGCGCGAGCAGCCACCAAACGAAGCAGCAGCGCGGAAAACAGTGATGGTGTCGGTGAGCTTAATGAAGATGGCGAAGGGGCTGATTCCAAGCATCGACGAGGAACTGGTGGAGGTCGCTGGAGGAAGCAATTGCCGCTTTTTCCTGTGGTGCAGCACGTGTGTACAGTATCCGTAGAAGCTGAGGACGTGGATGCAAATGCAAACGAAGGAGCAATGCCGCCGAAGAAAGCAGGTCCAGCAATGTCTACGTCCGTCGTGATTGACGATGAAGCTGGAGGAGATAGCAGGCTGCCGACTGAAGTAATGGGTCATCTGAAAGCGGCCATGAACGGCCAGATTACAACGGAGTCTTCATTTTCGGAGCAGTTTTGGTTCCGGGAATACTTGGATTCCTCGAGCCTTCCAGCGCCAGTTGTTGAGATGATCGATGTAACCTCACCGAGGCCAGAAGAGAATGCAGACGCTGCTGCAGCGGAACTAGCACAACGAGAGACCTTGCTCGTTGATGAGCTGGTCGAGACGCATGGCTTGCGCGAAAAGCGGGTCCGTGAACTTCTTGAAGGGCTAGAGCAGGCCAGAGCGAAGCGTTTGGATCGCGAGCAAAATTTGTCGCTAGTGGACCGATACTTGCCTGTGAATGCAAGTGGTCTCGTTGGCAACAGCGAGTCGCTTCACACACTGTCATCGTGGCTGGGTGCATGGAAAGTCGGCGGAGGCGACCGTGAGAGGTTGGATCGTTTTGAATCGGAGCTTTTCACGTTTGAGGACCATGACAGCGATAGCGAAGATGAGGTCGGAGATCTTTGCCGCTTGTTCATTCTGGAGGGTGAATCGGGCTCCGGTAAATCCGCTGCCGTTTACGCTTGCGCCGAGGAGTTGGGCTACCAAATTATCGAAATCAACGCAGCTCAAAATCGCTCCGGAAAGAGCATTGTGGAACTTGCGGGCGAAGCTACGCAGTCCACCCGAGTTTTGCACGTGGGTGGGAAGGATGACAAGAGCAAGAAGAAGAACAAGAAGAAGCGAAGACGTCACTCTGAGAGCCGCCGAAGCGTAGATAAATCCTCTGCAGCTTCGTTGTCGCTTGTGCTGTTTGAAGACGTGGACCTGGTCTTCGATGAGGATAAAGGGTTCCTCAATGCCGTGTGCTCTATCGCTAAGCACACGAAGTGTCCGATTGTCGTAACCTGTGCTCAGCTGCCTGATGGATTCCCTGCAAAACCCGGGCGATTGTGCCGCGAGCTTCGGAAACCTTCAATGGACGAGTTTGCCACTTGGATGCGGTTGGTGGCCTTCATTGAAGGACTCCAGCTAGCACCATCTTTAATTGACGCATTGGGCAAATTCTTCGAGCGGGATGTACGCCGTTCACTTCATTTCTTGGAGGCAAATTTGCCAGTGTCGAGCGCAGATACAACGACTCAATGGCGCTGGCAGCATGACAGTGAACGTCATAGCGATACACAAGAGAGTCGCCACGTCGACGTTCCTGCTTAGACTATTTGGTCAACGGGATGCTCTTCGTTCGATGCCCTAACGAGCAATTTCCTGATAGAGTTGAGCGCTGCCGCTTCGGACGAAAAGAAACCCGAGGATAAAAGCCGCGAAGAAAAGCAGGTGGACGTTAACGCAATGGCGGAGTTGGCGCAGGTCATGGATGCTGCTTCTGTTGCGGATTTATGGATGACGTCAGCGACTTCCAGAAACGGCAGCGATAATATTGAGGTAGGAGAAGTTATGCAGTTTGATCCTCAGCGCTATCATTCTAACGAGTGTTTTGATGTTGACAGGATTCGTTCTTTCTCAGCGAGCGTGAGCAACTGGCTGCTCTGGAGCTGAGGCGTTCCAGTCTTCACATGCTAGGATCTTCGGCTAACCCTTTTGGTGCGTCGTTGAGGCGAGAGCAGGGACCTACTGCCTCTGTGTGTGTACAGCGGACACTGGACAGCGCATTAGAATCCTCCCGTCGACGTACTCACCAGTCAGCTCTGGCACAACTGAAGCCCAAGTTTGAGTTGCCGCTGGCTTACAAAGGGTGCGTTCCTCACCTCACTGCTCAACACTGCAGCTATGTCACCTCACTCGATGTTGCACCTGTTCTAGCTGCGGAAACTCGGAGCCGCGATTCGCACTCGACTACATGCCGATGGTGGGGCGCTTGCTGTCCAGCACCGGCCTGCAAGAAGGTCGGCGACGGACATCCCGACGGAATCACTATTTAGGCGACGTGCTGGGGGACATGAGCCTCATCGACGAGCTGCCAGCCTTCAACACGTACCTGCAGGCCGACAAGGACCAAATCGTCGACGCCTCCCCAGCGTCCACGCAGTGATAGAAGAAGAAGGAGAAGGAGAAAGTATCTGCATCTCGGGACGATACAAGACCCCCCTGTAGCTTTGTAATCATCAGAACTCTTCCATTTGGCCCTCTCCTCGTAATACGGCCCCCGATCTGAGTGTCCTTCTATCTATTCCGTGGTCTTCTTGACCTTGGCCACCACACGCTTGGGACCCTTGCCGACCGCGTCCTTGGCCGACACGTCGACCTTTGTCTTGACGATCTGGCTCAGAGACGCGTGGAACGACGCGTGGCTCACAGCCGTCACCTGCAGCACATTCATCACCCAGTGCACAAGTCCACGCACCAGTCAGTCAAAGAGCGATTACATCACCCTAAAGCCCTGTGGTCCGTACCACGGTGCTGTATTTCTTCTTGTGCTTGTTGTTGCCGTACTTGCAGGCGCGGAAGAGCAGCACGTTGTCTCCGTCCTCCACCGTGAGCTTGTGGATCTGCTGCTGCGCTTTGCTGTTCACTTTGGCCACGGGCACTGCATCCATCAAACAACACGTGAGGACGCTGCTGTAACACAGGGGGCCAATAAGCACGCACCACTCTTGCAGGAGACGGCCACGGAGCCCTTGGAGCTCTGCGCCTCCGCGTAGAACTCCGCCACCTTGGCCAGGAACGTGTCCGGACTCACCAGCACCATCTTCCCCTATGACCGCAGTCCAGGGCAATCAATCACCTGTATAAAGTGATATCGACAATGAAAGGAGTGGCACTATCTTTGAGACACACACATACGTCTGCATTGGACCCCCTAACATGGCTACATGACACTTGCTGCAGCTACTCGACCATGGCGATGTCCACCAGGCCGCCCGGATGGAAGCGCACACTTGCCAGTGTCTTCTCGTCATCGGCGCACCGACGGCGACTGCTGTTCACGTAGCCAACCTTCCGCATGAGCACTCTGCATGGGCAACATGGAACCAGTCAGCCACCTGAGATCGTCAACGACACCAGCAATGGAAGCACACAGCAGCAGTTGCAGTAGTGCCGGTCTCACTTTCCGCCTCTTGTCTCCGACACGACGCAGATGCTCAGACGCATGTTGGGCTTCTGGGCTTCGGTGTTCGAATCTTGCACCAGGTCTGCGATCTCGCGCAGCGTTGCGTCGGGCCTGCATCGACATCGAAGGCGCTTCAGCAACTTAGCCGGCTATTGCAACTAAAGAGACTACCGCCTACTGTACCACGTGTAAATGTGCAGCTCGTTGGCGATCGGTTTGTCGTCCAGAGCTTCGAACGCTTCGGTTCTGCAGTCAAATCCATTGCACAGTCAGCGCTAAGCCACCATCTCACTACATTCACCACAAAAGCTCTGCAGTTCTCGTGCCTGTTGTGCTCCCCCTTGCTGAAGAACACTCGCAGCAGGAACGGGCAGTGCTTCTCGCGGTCGATGGGGTCCTCGGGCCGCATCCTTCCTGGCTCTCGCTTTGAAGAGTGTCAAAAACACTTTGGATCGTACTTTGCTGCGTCAACGGTACCATGTACCACTTTGATCTGCGCGGTGGTGCCCAGTCCAAACAAGCAGCAGCTGAGCATCAGGATGGCGGCGCGCAACGTGGTTCGTTTCCTCAAGTCGGCCAAGATTTCCTTCTCCAGCTTCGACCGTAAGGCGACGGGCGCCTGGTGAGTGGCAGCGGCGGTGGATGTAGTGTCTTCATTGTACTCTTCGCTCTTACTTGTACTGAGTCTGACGCGTCTGTGGCTGTGAACGTCTGCAGCGAATTCTACCGGCAGATGACGGCCGAGAAGGTGCGCGCTGCTTGGATCGTCGGGGAAAATAGGGAGACGAAGTTCTGACTGTTTTTGTTGTTGGCAACAGACTCGCAGGGTGAACCCCAAGGCCGAGATCGCCTACCAGACGACGCTCACGGGCTCGATTCCTACCATCAAGCTGGACTTCAGTACGTCACGTGGGTCTCGCGTTGAGAGGAGCTGAAGCTGACTGTTGCTGTGGTGGTTTTCTGTGTAGTCAACGGCAACAAGCACGTGATGGAGGTGCCCGGCAAGAACGTGCGCGATATCTTCGAAGAGCTGGATTTCCACTGCTCGCAGATCGAGACGGAGTACGAGAAGCAGGGCAAGTCCATCGAATAGACAGTCGGCTGACCGAAGCCAACGCAACGGCAGTGACTTATGCTGCTCGAGTTGATTTCCAGCAGTAGGCAAAATATACAGAAGGAGATGAGTTCGCAAAGACCGCTGCGTTGCTTCCAACTCATCGAGTCTGTGCTAGAGATATCTCCCAACTCGTGAGTTCAGGCATTGAGTGTTAAATAGCCTAAGCTTAATATCGTCACTGCGGGTCAACAAGCGCGATTTCAGCTTGCACCTCCTGCTCGAAGTGTGGCTGTGAGGCGCACAGATTGAGAGTCTTGGCGCGCTCCAAAGACAACTCCAACAGGTGCTCTCTGCACGTGCGACTCGATCCTGCACGCAACAAACTCAGGTCAGTACCGCTCTACTTGTTGCAACAGACTACTCATAGCAGTCGGCGTTCTTTCGTACCGCATACGCGAGCCACTCGAATGCTCACGTCTTGGTTGTGCACCTCCGTCACGAACACCAGCGACGTCTCCACCATCTTGCACACTTCACGCGCGCAGCGAATGGCTGCTAGCCTCGTGTGCGTGTTGAAGTAGAGCACTGCACAGCAGCAACAGCTTGTCAGGGTCGCGCATCAGTTGATCAACTCATCAACCAGTCGATCGCCCACCTTGGAAAGCGTATTGGGCCAGCCCCGACCCGAAATCCCCGTAGCTCTTGGTGATGGACTCGCGGATCAGCGCCGCGATGTCCTCCTTCTTGACCGCCAGTTTGCGAGCGCCCGTGGCCTCCACCACCAGGTAGCGCGTCTTGAGCCGCACCATGGAAATTAGTTCGCAACGGAAATCCGAGTGAGAAATTCAAGTTTGACATTACCAGCCAGCCAATCCGCGACCGCGAAAGAGTGGATGGACGCAGTTGACATCATGAGCAGCGCAGGAGACGTTGCAGTGCCCGGGCAGCGGCTGGCCGCGGCGGACGGCAAGCTCAAGCCGGGCAGCGGCGCCTACGTGCGCGACGGAGCCATCTTCGCGTCGATTTGTGGCCAGTGGCGCATCTCGCAGGACGTCGTGGAAGTTTCACGCGCGGGCAAGACGGTGGCCTCGGCTAAGGTGCTGAGACTCGGCGACGTCGTCCTCTGCCGCGTGGCCAAGATCACGTCGCGGCAGGTGATGGTGGACATCCTGTGCGTGGGCGAGACCGTACTGAAGGAGGCCTTCCCGGGAACCATCAGACTGGAGGACGTGCGGAACCATGACATCGACAAGCTCGTGATGGAGGAGGTATTCTCGCCCGGCAACCTCGTGAAGGCCGCCGTTCTGTCATTCGGCGACACTCGCTCCTACTTCCTGTCCACAGCGAAGCCCGGTCTGGGCGTCGTGCGTCCACCCACAGAGCAGGACAGCCAGACGACCGACATGGAAACGGACTAGAAACGCAGGAATGTATAGAAAAACAACAGCTAGACCGGGGGGCCATAACTCGCCATGCAAGGAATAAAGGTACCTTCCGTTACGGTCGATGCTGACGTACGATATGCGCTTGCAAGCGTAAGCTGTTGGTATTCTCCATTGGCTGCTCAAATGTGGGTGTTTAATCGTCGTCTTCGTCGTCAGACCCCTCCTCCTCGATGATCTCAAAACGCGTAAAGGGTTTGTTGGCTCGATCAAGCTGCTGTTCGTGTGTGGTCTGATTGTTCTTGGGCTCACTCGACTCAGTTTCACCACCACCGCCATCTTCTTCATCGTCGTCTTCGATGATCTCAAAGCGCTTGAAAGGTTTTTCTTCTTCTTCATCGTCGTTGTCTTCGATGATTTCAAAGCGCTTAAAAGGTTTTTCTTCTTCGCCGTCACCAGGGTCGTTCTTCACAGGCAGGAGTGTCTGGTTGCTTGATAGAGCACCATTGACCTCCTCATGTTTGTCCATTGCGGCTTTTAGCAACTTCGTCACCTCTCGATTAGTGGGCTCCAACCGCAGCGCCTCTTGGAAGTCTTTCACGGACTCGGCATAGTTGCCCCTTCGGTAGCGAGTCATTCCACGACGACTCCACCCCTTCATGTATCCAGGATTGAGTAGAATGGATCGCGTGCAATCATCTTCAGCAGCCGCAAAGTTCTTCAGGCGAAGATAAACCAATGCACGATTGGCATAGAGGATCGCGTCGGTATCGTCGTATGCCATACTGCGAGTATAGTGCAGTAGCGCAACCTCCAGTTCGTTCGCCTTGAAACAGTCGTTTCCTTTTTGCTTTTCGTAGCCCGCGTACAATTTTCGTGTTTCGGGCTCGAGCTTCTGCAGCTCCACAGACTTGGGAAGTGACTCCAGCTCTCTCTTTCGTGCTGCCGCTCTTTTTTCCAGCTCTTCTCGCTGATGTTTTGCTTGCTCGCGCGCCCGCTCGCTCTCTTCGTCAATCTCCCCCAGAGCTTTGTCAACGTCGTATTTCTCCCAAGACCTGAAGTCGTACGCTGGGATCGCTTTGGATTTCTTCTGCTCGCTCTTTTCTACATTCGAAGGGTCTCGCACCAGCTTTGACTGTGTGTCCTCAGAGGACTTTTGCCCCCGAACAGGCGGCAGCTCTCGCTGGATCGGCGTTTGTCGCTTGAGTGCCTCGTTCTTAAGGTCCATTGCCGCCGCCCAGTTCGTGAGTTCGTCGGTCTCAGTCGTCAGCTCGTTCGTGGACGGCTCTGAGCGCATCCGCAGGATCTTGGAGCGCTCTAGCTCGGGCAGCACCGCAAGAATGCGGTCTTCTGTGGCCTTCTCCAGGTCGGGGTAGCGGCCTTCCCTGCCCGACCGGAGCGTCGCCAAGATCCCTTTCAGCTCGTCCAGGTCGCTGCAGCGCTCGACGAAGTCGTAGTCCAGCATCTCCACGTCGATGGTCTTGGGCTTGCGCGTATGCAGCGAGAAGAAGTCCGGCGCGGACGCCACGCCGCTAGAGATCGCCATACTATGTTGCCGTCTCGCAAAATCCGAAATGCGGAAGGATCCAGAAGTCGCTTCAACTTGCAGAGTGATGGTCCTTACGTTGAAGTTTATTTTTAGCCAGGCCGCAGCGTCGCCTTCCGCGCACTGAAGCGGCCGGAAACTGCAGGAATATGGAGACGGCGGAGGCTCGCGCTGGCCCCGCCACAGGAAGCAGCAGTGCAAGGGCGAACATGGCACCGCCCGCTCCAGCTCCTGCTGGGGCCTCCACGGCTCATGGCCGCGCGTCCAGACACGAAGACAGCGGCCTGCTATCAGACGACGATGTGCGTGCTCAACAGTGGGAAAAAATTGGACCGAGGGGTGCTGTGACTGACTTTGGCTTGCTGATCGGCTGCTGTGCTTAGTTCTACGACGCCCACGAAGACGTGGAGGCGGACGCTCATCGTCAAGCGTCTGCAGGTGCGTCAAGACGACGCTGCAGTGCTGACAGCTGCCCACTTACTAACCGCTTACGTTCTCGTTGCTACTGTTCAGCTTCAAGTGCGGCGACGAACCAGCAATCGAGAGGCCCTGAGCTGGAGAACAAACTGAGCGACCCGGACGACAGCAAATACATCGTGAAGAACAAGGACACGGGCGAAGTATTCGACATCCGCGACTTGGCCAGCATGCCAGCGGACTCGTACTCCATTTTCCCCAACAACTTCTTCGCTCCACAGGAAGAAGAGGTGCGTGGGAGTATGAACTCGGTTGGGCAGCAAACAGGGAAGGGGTGCTTAGGTAAGTTTGGTGCGTGTGTACAGGCCAAACGAACCAAAACTAGGCGCCCTTCGCTGACCAAGATCATGTCCAAATTCCCGATCAAGTCCAAGGCCAAAGAGCCTACAAAAAAGAATCATGTTCCGGTACTGCTACACGCAACAATGAAGTGGTGGGTATGTATTGGTAGATCTAACCTGACTCTATGTATATGCTCGTATTAGGTGACGTCTTGCAAAAAAGAAAAGCGAGACCTCGAAGATTTATGTTTGGCACAGACTTTATCGAAGCACACGGGCACTATCTGGACGATGAAATTTAGTCACGATGGAGCTCGGCTCGTATCGGGAGGGCAAGACGCCATCCTACGTGTTTGGAAAGTTCAAATTAGCTCTGAAGAAGATGCGGTATCGAGAGAGGGTGACGAAAAGAAGATACTAGATGCTGAGCCGGAGAGATCCTATCAGGTGAGGCTACACATAGAGCAACTGGAATTGTTATCCACGGAAGCTGACGGGGTTATCGCTGTCTTAGGGACATACAATGCCGATCGTCGACGTGTCTTGGAGCCGCAGCAACTTTATCCTGTCGGCATCAATGGACAAGGTCTAATTTCAACCTATCGTCCGCGAACATGATAAGACTTTCCTGACCGTGGTTGTTTGTTTGCGGTTCCAGACGGTTAGACTGTGGCATATCTCACGTGAAGACTGTTTGCATGTATTTCATCATCCTGACAGTGTGCCCGCGGTGGACTTTCACCCAAAGGTTTGTTGAGTGCAATTATCTGTCTAAGGCTACGCGTATTCTCTGATATTGTCCCTTCCGAAACATAGGAGGACCGATACTTTTTATCCGGTTGCTTCGACAATAAAGCTCGTGTTTGGGATATTCCTGACGGCTGCGTAGTTTCCTACGTCCAGACACCAGTGATGATCACTGCTGCCAGCTTTAACCCCAGCGGTACACGCGCCATTGTTGGCTTACTGAACGGCCAATGCATTTTTTACCAAGTCAACTCGCACCAGCAGATGAATTACTACACGCAGATTGAGTGTCGAAACAGTCGTGGGTCAATGAGAAAAGGGCGCAAGGTCACAGGTATCGAATTTGATCCGGAGGGCAAATATTTCCTAGTCAGCACAAACGATTCTCGGATGAGGCTCTTTTCAGTCGACAACTATTCCCGGATATGCAAGTACAAGGGCCTCGTAAATGGACATCTTCAAATCAAGGGAAGATTCAGGTAAGATAAAGGGTTCGCCGTTCGTGCTGTTTGGAAATCCTTTCTTCTCACGTCATTCTGCCATTTAGCCAAGACGGAGACTTTGTGATTTGTGGGTCCGAGAACGGCTCGGTCTACGTTTGGAACAAAGCAAGGTTCGTATTTCTCTCAGACGGGATCGATGTAGTTACCTCTTTAAGAAGTCTGTGCATGCTGCAGATACCTTAGATCCATGAGTATCGTGAAAAGCAGCAAGCAGGATCGCAATTCCTCCTACGAATTTTTTACAGGTATATTTTGAAGAAGTTGATGCTGTTGACAACATGACTTTAATTTCGCCGATCATCTAACAGTAGTTTGTGTCCTAGCTGCCGAGCCACCGAACGGCATTGTCACTGTTGCCTTGTTTGCGCCGGCCAGCACTTTCGCTATGGTCAAGTCAAAGCTAGAGGCAAGCGATGACGTGAATACGAACGCGTGTACGGGGTTGATTGTGAGCGCAAGTTACGATGGATGCATCAAGTTTTTCGAGCGGTCTGTAAAGAGCGTGTGAGTGAGAGAGCAGCAGCTCAACAATCTCAGCTGCTAGTAGACTTTATTCAGCTGAACGTCGCCACCAAACTACAGATCATTTGCCGTGACACAGGATTTCCACCTCAATAGAATACAAGGCTAAACCGTAGCTTGTGAGTCGTGTAAAATATTCATAGACCCGTTTTACGCTGCTCGATTGCTGCTGGGATAGCCGAGCAAAGCTGAGAATGCGAGAAAGCAACCTGAGCGATTCAACTAAACGGAGTTGCAGCGGAACGACGATGCACCACTCGATGTATCCAATTTTCTAAAAATCAAGACAGTGCTTTGAGGGCGGGCGTTCTCTATAACGATGCATCTATTCGATTTCGTCGAGGTACCAACCGCGAACCTGTATCTTAGAAGACTCGCAGCAATCTACAAGGAGTGTTGCTGACCAACTGCAACGATCAGATCGCGCACAAACGTTTCGATGTCGTTTTGCGCAGCCTGAATAGTCTCAATCACTTCCTCGTGGCAAGCTGCAGCGCCCTTTTCGCCAGGGAATACAGCCTTGTTGGTAATGACGGAGAGGCCAATGGTCTTGAGACCACAATGGGCGGCCACAATAGCTTCAGGGGCCGTGCTCATACCGACAGCATCGCAGCCGACGAGGCGCAGGAAGCGGGCCTCCGTTGGAGTTTCGTACGTAGGCCCGGAAACGAAGCAGTACACGCCACGTCGGACCTTGTGTGCGAGACCAACTTTCTCTGCAACTTCGAGGGCCAAATCCTGGAGTTTCTCGTCATAACAGTTCGTCAGCGGAGTGAAGCGACCACCAAACCGCGTGTCGTTTGGACCGATCAGCGGGTGCTGGCCCGACAGTCCAGGCATGTTGAGGTGGTCATTCAGGATCATGAGGTCGCCCACGTTGAAGTCCGGGTTCAGACCTCCCGCCGCGTTCGTCACCAATAGGTACTTGATGCCTAGGAGGTACATGGCGCGAATGGGCAGTGTGATCTCCTGCATCGAGTACCCTTCGTAGCAATGAACGCGACCGCGCATACAAATGACATGGACGCCATCCAGGTCGCCGAACACGAGCTCGCCCGCATGGCCCTCGACGGTGGAGCGGGGGAACTGCGGGATGTCCTCGTACTTGATGACCTGCTGGTTGGAGAGGCACTTGCTGAGGCCGCCGAGGCCGGAGCCGCACACGACGCCGATGAGTGGACGAGTGGAGACGCGTTCCTGGAGGTAGTCGTTGATGAGGTCGATCCGCTCCTTGTGGGCAGTCTCTGGGGGAACTGATGAGGCTGGCGAGGTCTTCGTGTCGTTCATCATGGTGGACAATCGTTAGTTGAAGACTGAACGATTAAATTGCGCGCGTCTATCACGCGAAAGTGATTGGCTGGCCTGATTTGCTACCAAATGCACAAAAAAGTATGGACCATTTTTGCCATAGTGAGATCGAGTCAATGTGGACCCATGTGAGCAAAACTAAATTTGAACTTCGAGGTGAACCACTTCAACTTGGGATCTGATGCGGACGGTGACTCCATGAACCGCCCGCCTCAAACGAGCATACATTTCGCGTAAGACCAAGGAATCCTCGTCAAGGATATCTTTATCTCCTTATCTGCTCTGCGATCACTGATCGTATCGTAACGTTACCAAGATCGAGGCATCGAGGCAGCCCCCGCGGTGCTGATACTACACTGAACAAAACGCAAGCGTAGTTTATCGTTGTTTATTTGCACCCAAAACGCGGCTAGCAAACCTATAAGTTAGCATAAGTCTCGCCTACGAGTAGTGTTGCTTTCCCACGGCTGCGATCAGGTCCCGCACGTACGTCTCGATGTCGTGTTGCGTGGCCTGGACAGTCTCGAGAACCTCATTGTGAGACGCCGGTTCGCGCTCTTCGCCTGGGAAGAGCGCCTTGTTGGTGATCACGGACATGCCGATCACCTTCAGCCCACAGTGGGCGGCTACGATCACCTCTGGCACTGTGCTCATGCCAACGGCGTCGCCCCCCACCAGTCTCAGGAAGCGGCACTCCGTTGGGGTCTCAAACGTCGGTCCGGAGACGAAGCAGTACACGCCCTTCCGAACCTTGTGCGCGAGTCCGAGTTTCTCGGCCACCCCCAGTGCCAGATCCTGCAGCTTCTTGTCGTAGCAGTTCGAGAGCGGCGTGAAGCGAGGGCCGAAGCGGGGGTCGTTCGGCCCAATCAGCGGGTGCTGGCCCGACAGCCCGGGCATGTTCAGGTGGTCGTTCATGATCATCATGTCGCCCACGTTGAAGTCCAGGTTCAGGCCTCCCGCAGCGTTCGTCACCAGCAAGTACTTGATGCCCAGGAGGTACATGACGCGAATGGGCAGAGCCGTCTCGCGCATGGCGTAGCCCTCGTAGCAATGGAAGCGGCCGCGCATGCACACGACGCGGATGCCATCCAGGTCGCCGAACACGAGCTCGCCTGCGTGGCCCTCGACGGTGGAGCGGGGGAACTGCGGGATGTCCTCGTACTTGATGACCTGCTGGTTGGAGAGGCACTTGCTGAGGCCGCCGAGGCCGGAGCCGCACACGACGCCGATGAGTGGGCGAGTGGAGACGCGCTCCTGGAGGTACTCGTTGATGACGTCGATCCGCTCCTTGGGGACGGTCTCGTCGGCGATTTGGCCCGTGGAGAGGCGGCGCACGTGGTGCGTGGGCTTGTCACTGCTGGCAGCGAGTGTGGCGACGGAGGTGACGTTCGGGTTGGCGCGCGGGCTCACGCCGTCCACGCTGTGGCTGTGGTGCTGACGGGTCACGTGCCGCGGCAGCGATAGCGGAGACGACACCGGTTCGGGCTCGAGCGCTGCGGGCTTGAGGTCGTTCATCATGGCGGCGGGGAAGAGGGAGGAAGGCTGCAGGTGTTGCTCCGAGGCGGCGGGTTCAAGAGTGAGCCGCCAACCGCCGGCGACGGCAACTACAAGCAGCGCGTCATCGGCTGTAAAACGAAACCGAACTCGCGCATTCACGAGGGAGGTCCATTTGCGAGTCCATCTGCGCTGCTGCTCGCATGCAGCGACGCTTCAGGGCATGCATTCAGAATGCCCCTCAGGGTGGAGAGGGTCTTCTTCGCGAGAGTTCTGGGTGGCATCGAAGGAGTAAGAGAACGAATTCATCTGCATTTGGCTGTCTTTTGTGCTATTACTCCCCTCTTCCAACCCTGCTAACGGTACTTCACGGATACAGTAATTGATGTGGGTGGCGTGGCTGAGGGCTGAGCACACGAAATGTGCAGCTCGTTTCCATCCTGGCTGCACGCGCGCTTACTCGCGCAGCGGGGGGTCTCCGGCCTTGCTGACGCTCTCCCATTCCGCGCGCTCGCTCACTTCGTCAAACGACGGCAAGAGCACAAGCGACCGAGCTCCAAGTTCCCGAGCAGCAGCCAGCAGGACAAGATGCCGAAGGGAAAGGGAGGATACTACGCGGTGGCGAGCGGCCGCGAGCCCGGCGTGTACAAGTCGTGGGACTCGGCCAAGGCGCAGACGGACGGCTACTCCCACAACCAGCACCAGCGCTTCGACACGCAGACCGAGGCCAACGCGTACATGGCCGGCTACAACGGCGGCACCGTGCGTTCGCAGCCGCAGAAGCTCATCTGTATACCGTACCTCACAAAAGAAATGTTTTGCTGAAATCTCGAATGGCACTTTTATTAACGTTAAGACGTGCTCCCAGCTCATCAATATGCCTTTTTCGTGTTAAGATTCAGGTATGCAATTTCAAAAATACAGTGTACATGTATACCTTGTACTTGAGCACTTTAGCTGTCTGATTCAAGAAAAGAGATCTATATGCTTCCTTTCCTCGTAGTTGGCTTATATGTTGTTGGACGTGGGAAATTTGATTGTTTGGTTGACGGGATCCTGTCCGAGTATATCGAGCGTGTACTCGACTTTCTGGTCTTTCGTACATGATAGAGTCGAGTGCTTCTTCCTCATGACAGTAGGGTAATGTTTATTGGCAGCACGATATATATGCACACGGCCTCGAATACCATTGTCGGAATGGATCTATCGATGCGAGGACGCACCAATAGCCATCCACGCGAAGCGATTATCTTAGCTACTGCTGATTTGAGATCAATACTATATTGAGATTTGTACTACGTAGTATAATAATTTAGTTATAGACATGTTTTTTAAAACTTATTACATGTAAAATAAGTCATTCATCGTATTTTTCTTGGTACGTGCTTCTCGTGGTCATTACTGAGTTCGTGTTCGAATCATCTTACGTAAGGAAATGCTTTTTTCAGCCGTGATCCCAAGAATTTAGGTCCCCGCTGCATCAAAAACCTATACTAAGACATATTTTCAAACCGCTTTTTTAATGTTAAGAAATAGTGATCTTTCAGAAGAAATGGTGTAGATTTCGCGAAATGGCAATTTAACTGTTAAGCATTTCATTTGTGAGGTACGGTATGTAAAGAAATTATAGCGACCATAGCCACATCAGACCAACTTCATAGGGTGGGTGGGACTTTTAAGAAAAACACAATGGGTTAAAACATCAGATCAACTTCAACATAGGGTGGGTGGGTCTTTTAACAAAAACACAATCGGGTTAAATACAAACCACCCACCCACCCACGCCAAACAAAATAAATTCCAGGCGCCAAGAAGCAGGACGGACTTGCAGAGAACGCAGCACGATGATGAACATCTTCTCGCGCAAGAACAAGCTGGAGGACGAGCTGTTCAACATGAAGTTCACGGCCAAGACGCTGCTGCGCAACGCCAAGAAGTGCGACAAGAGCCAGGCGGCGCAGAAGGCCAAGCTCAAGAAGGCCATCGAGCAGGGCAACATGGAGGGCGCCAAGATCTACGCGCAGAACGTGATCCGCGAGAAGAACCAGGCGCTGAGCTACCTGCAGCTGGCCTCGCGCATGGACGCCGTGGCGGCGCGCGTGCAGACGGCCATCAGCATGGGGCAGCTCAAGGCCAACATGAGCGGCGTGGTCAGGGGCATGGACACGGTCATGGAGTCCATGAACGTGGAGAAGATCTCGCAGACCATGGACCAGTTCGAGAAGCACTTCGAGGACATGGACGTGCGCTCCGCCTACATGGAGGGCGCCATGAGCAGCGGCACGTCGCTCTCGACGCCCGCCGACCAGGTGGACGACCTCATTCAGATGGTCGCGGACGAGAACGGGCTCAAGATCGCCGGCCAGTTGGACTCGGCCGGACTCGTAGGCACGGAGCTGCCCGTGACGGAGGCCGCACGAGAGAAGAAGTCACAGGACGATCTCACCATGCGGCTCGCGGCGCTGAGGAAGTGAGCGCTACGACACACTTTTTTCACATGCCGTCAGCTACCGGGTAGAACACCTCGAACACCCGTGACTGCAGGCACCTCTATTGCATGTATATACACGTATTCAAGCGACGATGTCGCCTCCCCCTTCATGTTCGGGCAATGATGGCAACTTGCCATGGCACCACCATCTGAAGCGTTTTTAAGAGTCTCGCTGACTCTAAAGTGTCTTCATCCAGGGTAGGGCTTTGATCCATATACAAACGTGAAGTGATTCTTGAAAACCAAACGCATCTAAAAGTGGGTCATCAGCCGCCAATTAACTACCGGACAACGCGCCCCCGTGCGACTACCGGATTGGCCTCAGCACGACCACGTCAACTACGGCGGCGCCTGCTACAGGCTAATCAGATCGGGCGCAAGTGCTGCAGTCAGTGTTCAACACACCACCGGTAGGCCTGTCCTGTCCTGCCAGTAGCGGATCCTCCGGCCATGGTGCACTTCGGACTGCGGCTGCGCGACAACGTCGTGGCCGAGTGGCGCGGCGACTACCTCGACTACGACGGACTCAAGCGGCTGCTGGAGCGGCAGCGGCAGATCGACGCGGCGCTTGCCGGCGCTGCGGCCGCCGTCACGGCGCTGGAGGTGCGCGCTCCGACCGAGGACTTGGAGGCGGAGGACGCGCTGAGCGGCCACCAGTGGCGGCCCATGGCCTTGGGCAGCAGCGCGCAGCTGGTGCAGAAGATCGGCAGCAAGCTCCCGTTCCTGCGCCTGTCGGGCACGCCGCCGACGTCCTCCGAGTCCGACCAGCTGCAGGCGCTGCTCGCGGCCCCCGTGGCCTTCGAGGAGGCGCTCGAGCACGAGTACAGCAAAGTGGAGCACGCCTACGCGCGCCACGCCGCGCAGCTCGCGGAGCAGCTGCAGCATTTGCAGGCGCAGCACCGAGCGGACGCTCCGGCCACCGCGCAGGAGTCGCTCAAGAACTCGCTGGTCGAGCTGCATCGACTGCTCCATCTGCTGCACAACTTCGCACTGCTGAACTACACGGGCTTCGTCAAGGTCCTCAAGCGCTACGAGAAGATCGCCAGCTTCCCGGCGGACCAGCGCGAGCAGCAGAAGGCCAAGCTGCAGACCTTCGAGTTTGCCAAGGCGCAGAAGTGCTCCGAGCTGCTGAAGCAGGTGGAGCGATCGTTCGCCGACTGGTTCTGCGACGGCAACGCGACTGTGGCGGTGGCGACGCTCATGACCAAGAAGGAGGATTTTGTCAACTGGGGGCACATTTACCTCGGCATCAAGGCCGGGTCGTGCCTGATCCTGCTGATCTGGGTCTGCTGGGACTCGCTGGTGGTCCCTACCTTCCACAGCGGTCGCGAGAACCACCTCATTGACCTGGTGCGCACTCGTGCCTACCCGGTGTATCGCGGCATCGGTTGTCTGCTGCTTCTGCACTGGCTGGTGGGGGTGTCGCTCTACGTCTGGCGCGCGGCTCGGATCAACTACCGATACATCTTCGAGCTGAACCCGCGCCGTGCTCAGTCGTATCCACAGGTCTTCAGCGATGCCACCAACATGACCATCGTGTTTCTGGCGAACGTGCTGCTCTACTACAAGGTCGTGAACGGCTACTTCCCAGAGGAGCTGCTCCACCGCGGCTACTATCCGCTGGCGCTGTTCCTGTACACCTTCTACTTCTATGCCATCCGCCCATGGGGGCAGCAGCTTGGTATGCTGCGAACGCTGTGGGAAGTTGTTTGGTCGCCGCTGTACCAAGTGTCGTTCTTCCACACCTTCGTGGGGGACTATCTCACAAGCACGGTGAAGGTGACCCAGGACGTCACCTGGTCCGTTTGCTTCTTCGCTACGAAGGAGTTTTTACGCACGGATCTCGTTCCGTCAGGCGGTGACGTGCCCGACTCGCACTTGTTGCCCACGGCAGTGGACCCGGATGAACCGACTTGTGCCAACAACTTGTACTACGTGAACGTGGTGGTGCCGCTGGTGTGTGCGCTCCCGCTGTGGTGGCGCTTCCTGCAGAATCTGCGCCGCGTGTACGACACGAAAACGTGGTGGCCGCATCTACCAAACGCCGCCAAGTACGCGCTCACGCAGGTGGTCGTTCTCTTTGGTCTGTTTCACCCTCTGCACAGCGACGACAGCGAAGAAAACTCCATGCAGGTGCGGGTGTTCGTGGTCGCGTGGCTGTTCCTGTTCACAGCTAGTTCACTGTACACCTGGATCTGGGATGTGACGATGGACTGGGGGCTTGGTCGGCCCCAATTCAAGTTCCTAGGCGACTCGCAAATGTTCTCGCACAAGTGGGTCTACTACGCCGCCATCATTGTCGACCTGTTCCTGCGGTTCGCGTGGACTCTGACGCTCATCCCGCCTCGTGGTGCAGCTCGCTGGCTGCCGCTGTACCTGCAGCCCTTTACGATGGTTCTGGAGTTGTTCCGCCGGACGTTCTGGAGCTTCTTCCGGCTGGAGAACGAGCACCTGCGCAACACGCAGGGCTTCCGTCGCGTGGACTTCATCCCGCTGCACTATGACCACGGCGTAGGCGACGTGGAGAAGGATGGCAGCGAAGAGCTGGAGCAGCTCGACTTTCGGATCTTCACGCTCAAGATCTTGGCCGTGCTGTTCACAGTGCTGGGCCTCAGCGTCATTGCGATCGTCATCGAGCGCTGACCACCAACACCAACATAATAAACGTACCTAGGATCAGATACCAATTCTACAAGCTGCTGCACACGTTCGTTAGCTATAAGCCTGTTCAAGATGTCAAACCATACAGAAAAAAGAGACCTTTTGAGTACATGAAGAGGAGGCATTAATTAGTGTTTAATGCGCGGGTCAAGATAAGAGAGCCCTCCAGTGACTGAGGGCCCACCTCTAGCGCTCGCACGCGCTTAGAACTTGACCTCCTTGAGGCCCCACTTGATGTAGCAGAAGGTGGGGGCGTAGGCGCCCTCCGGGTAGTAGGCGTAGGCCAGGCCGGCCTCCGAGTCGCACGACTTGTACATGTAGAACTGCAGCTCCTTGAACATGGACACGAGGAACTTGACGATCTCCTGGGCGTCGCTCTTGAACTGGGCGAGGTCCTCGTCGCTGGCGCCCGACGACTTGAGGTGCTTCATCGTCTTGCGGAAGTACGACTTGAGGTACGTCTTGAGCTCCGCCTTCGTGTCGAAGCCCGTCTCCACGTAGCCGAAGCCCACGGACTCGTCGATGACGTTGTTCACCGTCTCGACCGAGTCGTCCAGCTGCTCCTCCTCGCCGCCGAACGCGTCGCCGCAGCCGATGTCGACGTTGTCCGAGCCCTTGGCCACCGTCTTGGACTCGACCTGGAACATGCCCGAGACGACGTTGCCCTTGAGGTCCTTGCACGGAGTCACCTTGTTCGAGTCCGACATGACCTCGTCCTCCGTGAACACATCCTGCCACACCAACATCTTGACTGATTGACTGCTTGTTTGATTCGAGACCGAAAAGCGACTGCCCCCTCGTCGGCGAAAATGGGTGAGGAGGTCTCGAACAAGAGCCACCAGTTCCGAGAAGGGCGAGCGGCTGCACACGGTATTCGGAGGGAACAAAGGCAGCAGCTGACGACAGAGCGAAGAATAGACTGAGATCTCCCCCTCGCAACTTTGGTCCGCAAGGGCAAGGGGATGGGTTTCTGCCAATCGGAGACCGCTATGTCCAATCTGGAACAGATGCTGGTTTCCCATGCCGTCACGCACTCGGAAGCGGCAGCAACACCGACGGCGGCATGACTTCAGGATAAATCGGTGTACAGTATCGCTATGTACATGTAGGTGTGCTGGCTGGTCTTGTGTAAGCGCGCCGCATTTTGTGCTGGCCTCCCTTTTTCGATCAGTGGATCGAAAAAGAAAGGTTGAGCTGTTTGTGTACCCCAAAACCGGTACATGGATGTGCACCACGCCACTTGTTCGTCGACAGCGGTCCGGCAGCAGATGTCCGCGGCGGTCCTCTTCTTCCGGCGTCGGAGCCGACTCGGAGGCGCAGCGCAGCCATCGGCGTTGCTCGCCGTCCAGAGTCAAGTGAGTGAGTGCGCCACGGCCACGACCATTTCACCTGGTCACTAGACCAGTCGCCCCCATCGATGGCGTGCCTGCTCGCCGCTCTTAGTGGCGAGTCCGCGCGCCCAATCACACGGCGGCTCGCTGCGCTGTCAACTTCTACACGGGGACACGCCGTTGACAAGCCAAAGCATCAGCAGAGGATTATGCCGTAAGACGGGTCAGGTCCAAACGGCGCTTCTACAGACCACACCGTTCTAACCTCATGCCAGATGGCAGGTTTTTCCCTTAGGGCCGACTCACTAGTGAAATGCGAATGCTGAGGGACTGAATCCGCTGTAACTGACACCTCCAGAACAGCGAATCACCGTGCATACTTCCCCTTTTCATCCAATGCCAGGCGTTCTTCCGCCCTGTGCGGTGTGACATCGCCGCGTCCGATACCTCCTGCTGCTTCTTGGCGGTAGACGCCGAATCGCAGTGAAGGAGCGAGGGCCGGGCCACCACTTTCCTCGCCGCAGCCGATTGAGAGCCTCTGGCCGCCCTCTGCTGGCCGCTACAGCCCCACACTGTACCATGTCCAAGGCGCCCAAGGCCAAGAAGGCCGCGCTCCACTACCAGCCGTACCAGGCGCTCGGCGTGCGTTGCAGTGCGGTCTACCCCAGTCGTGTATCACTTGACGCGCGTCTAACAGCAGACCTCTCTGCCTGTGTCTGTGCATTTGTGTGTATTGGGGTGATGACGACGCCTACGTAGCAGGCGGGCGAAGTCGACGAGGCGTCCATGGACCTCAACATGTCGGACCTCCCGCTGCATCTGGACCCCGTGCTTTCGTGCGTCTCCTCTCTCTCCCTCCCTCTCTGACAGCCATCCTCGGGTCTCTCTACTAACTGTTGTATGTCCTTCCAGTGGCCTGTCGTCCAGCATGAGCCGCAACCTCTGGGACGACTGGAACGAGAACGACGCCAACTTCGGCATGAAGTTCGACATGTTCGCGGATGAGGTGAGCACCGCCAGCTCCACGGCCAGTCCCAACCCGGGCATGCACGTGCCTCCTGCGGACGCCCACAGCTACAGCCACATGTCGCCCTCGCCTTACGAGCAGCAGCAGAACGCGTCGCCCAACCCGATGCACGTAGGAGGGGGAGGCACCCCCACCCATGGAGACCAACACAAGCCACGCGCAAACGTCCAGCGGTCGCTCAGCGAGGACATCGTCAACATGCTGGACGATACCAACGAGACCTCGTTCCCCAAGCACATGGAGACAGACCAGGGCCGCGACGTGGCCATGCAGAACATGATGTACAGCCCTGCGTCGACGCAGAGTGCGGTGAGTTTCCAGCACCACCACAACAACCAGCAACAGCAACAGCATCACCAACAGCAGCAGATGCACCCGAATCACATGAATCAGTTCCAACAACAAATCCAAATGCAACTGCAGCAGCAATACCAGCAACCTCCGCAGCAGCAGCAACAGCAATATCAGCAGCAGCAACCGTTTCAGCAGCCAACTGGGTCTAATGCCTCTAGTTGGATGAACAACTTCGGCGGTGGAAACCAGAGCTCTACAACCCCGAGCACGGCGACTTCAGTGAAACCCAATGGCAACCCGACTACTCACCGCCGTCCATCAAACCCATCGGCATTGGACATGGCCGTAGCTGAGGGGACTGCTTCATTGGTTGCCAAGTGCCCCAAGCATCAAGGTACAGCCACACCAGCGGTATCCACTTCTGCCCCCCAGCAAACTACTACCCCAAGTGGGAAAACTGCTGGGGCTCAAGCCGGTGGATCTTCCGCTGGAGGTGTCACCAACAAGCCCAACAGCACGCCGGGTGCAGGCTCAAGCAACAGCAATGGTGCGAATATGAACGATCCATCGCAGCAAGCCAACGCGTTCGGTGGAATGATGATGAACCCATTCATGATGTACTCGATGATGGGCCCTCAAGGGATGAACATGATGGGAATGCCGATGCAGATGCCTATGGGAATGAACATGAACGGGATGAACGGAATGAATGACATGAATGGTTCTAACGGCGCGAACGAGGCCAACAGTGGCAACAACATGAACGGGATGAACGCAATGGCTGGTATGAACGGCATGCAGCTCCCGATGCAAATGCAGTTGCAGTTACAGCTGCAAATGCAAATGCAAATGGCTCAGATGGCGCAAATGAACGGAATGGGCGGTATGAATGGAATGCAGATGCCCATGGGGCTTCCAGGCATGCCCATGGGTATGAACATGTCGATGCCCCTGAACATGAATATGCAGCAACAGCAGCAGGTTAACCCGCAGAGCGGACTAGCAGGCGACGTCGAGATGACCCCAGCTGCGACAGCTTTTCCCATGGGGATGTCTGCCACAGGTGGTGCGATGCTGAAACCTGCTAGGGCATTGCAGCCGAAGGGTGCGCGTACAGGTCCAGCGTTTGTGAGTATTGCAAGGAAGCCCGAGGAGCCTGAGGTGAGCAGCATTTTGAAGTCGCTCATGAACGAGGAGGCCAAGAAAAAGGAAAAGAAGCTTGAACGCAATCGTGACTCAGCGCGTGAAAGCCGCAAAAAACAGCAGACCTACGTGGAAACCCTTGAAAACGGAATCAAACGTCTGCAGATTAACCGCGACCTCGTCCGCTCCTACCGATGGGGTGTCAGTGGTCCAGGATTTGGCCCACTTCCGTGCCCAAACTCGCCTCAGATGGTTGACTGGAAGAATCGTCTTGAAGTGGTTACTGGCCGCACTGAGGCGTTTTCGAATATCCAGAACCCCGCCAACTTCCAATCGCTGATGCGGCTTAACCGACAGCGTCGTACGTTGGCAATGCAACAACACGAACGCGAACGTGCAGTGTGGAAGTGCTTCGTCTTCGTTGGCCGGCAGCTTGCAGTAATGCGCACGCGTGTGCTGCAGGTGCAGATGCTGCGTACGTTTCCGGAGAACCCTTTGGCGATGGAGTTGGATTCAGTGCTGAACCTGACGGCCGACCAAAAGCTGCAACTGCAGTGCCACGCTCAGCAAATGTTTAACGAAGAGGTAGTGGAGCTGACGAAGCTGTTCAAGGTCTTCTTTGCATTGCGCAACGAAGCCCTTCGACTGAATATCATGTCACCTTCGCTGGAGCGTCACTTCCGTGAGGCGTGCTCGTTCGACCAACTGCAAAGGCTGCTGCAGTGGACGGAGAATCATCGCACCGTCATCGAGACGGATCTTTGCTTAGATGAAGTTTAGGCACGATGTAGTTGTGAAATTATCTTTCAGCGGAATTGAAGCCGGTATGGTATGGCTTCGAGTACAGCGTAACGTGGACGATTTTGTAAATCGAATCCGTACATACGAGATTTCTACAATGTCGAGATGTTGCCAGGGCAACACATCGCTGTTCATGCAGCCTTCTAAGTTAGAAGGTCTAACCCCGATCAATGGTAGTCGAGGTTAAGACAGACCGCTTATACTTGATTTATCTTCGTAGTTGGAACTTGTGTGCTTGTACTACGCATAGAGATACCAGTTCCCCCCTCACCTTGACAATTTCTCCATGAGCTCATGTTTAATCTGATGCAGCTCCTGTAGCAACTCATCAGCCGTTGGTCGTGCCTCCGGTTGAAAAGCTTGGCACCTGAACATCAGTAGTCGCACGGGTGTCGGTGCTTCTCCATCCCCGGACGCATGTCCCTTGTGGGTATTCAGCATTGGGACTTCCGTGTCGTCCATGACGGAGTGCTCGGCTGATGTGCATTCGTACGTTGCAAGTTGCGAGAGCAATACGCCGAACGAGTAGATATCCGCCTTCTGAGTGTACTGGCGCCCATCGAGAACCTCCGGCGCCGTCCAGACCGTCATGTCCATGTGAACTTCCTCTCCGGCATTTTGCGAGCTCGTGTTGCTACGCCCAGAAAATCTTGCTGAGGATCCCGTCGTGGAAGGGAGAGACCCGATTTTATTCTGCTTGTGAGACGATGACCAACGCCGCAGCGCACTGCAGCATGTTAGATCACCAAGCTTCACGTTCCAGTTGCTGTCCAGGAAGACTTTCTGAGAGCTGAGGTTGCCATGAAATAGCGGATGCGAGAACGAGTGCAGGTATTGAACAGCTTGCGCCACCTCGGTCGCGATGGAGAGTTTGCTCTTGAAGTCCGCGGAGGAGTTCCTCCAATTCCACCTACCACGGCTATCAGTCGTGTTGTCTTCCTCTTCGGACTGTAGGACATCTTCGTCAAAGTCGTCGTCACTTTCGTCGTGCCAGCCCGCGCGCTTATCCAGAGAATTGTTTCGGCTTGTCCGCTCGGTTTTCTGCTGTTGCAGAGCACGTTTGTGAGTCTGAATGAAAGTGTTGAGGTCACCTTTGCCCATGTATTCCATCACGAGCGCAACTCGTTCAGCATCGCTGCGCTCAGCACAATGCGTCATTTTGAGGAACCCATAGAACGCAACGAGTTGAGGGTGTGATAGTGTGGCACTGAGGCGGATCTCCTCAACAAACCCACACAGCTCGGCCAACACCGTGTTGTCGCGCTTGCCACCTTTGCGTCCAACGCGATTGGCGATGCTGAGTGTCTTCAGCACGACTGTCTTGCCTCGGTACGCAGCTTTGAAATAAATGAATTGAGAGGAGCTCGCCCACGAATCACTCTCTGGCGGGTCATTCTGCTCGAGTGAGGTGGTTGCAAGCAACTCCCGGTGCTTGACAAGCGATCCATCAATTTCAGAGCGCGGAAGCTCTTGCTGCAGGCGAAGGAGTGGGTCATTTCGTGTTCCTCTCTTCGCAGGTGAGTCCTCAGCTTCCACGGTCAATTCGGGCTCAGGCTGTGATGAATTCTCATCTGTACTCGGCGGGTCGGAGCACAGCAAATGACGGACCTCATCGTCTGGTTCCATACTCGTGCTTTCGTGCCAGAAGTTGTTTGACCGACCACTTGCTGTCTTGGCAATGGCGGGTTGACCGTCTTTAGTTTTGCCACCGCGGACTCTGCGCCGTAGACACATACAAAACGTGTTCACGAACATGAGTATCGTGAACGCCGAGAGCAAAGCTGCTGCGCCTATGAGGAACCAAGAGCGCCGCTGGTGCAGAGTTTCTTTCAGTGCAATTCGCTCGACTGCGTGACTGGATGACGTATCCGTTCCCCACATCGACCCCGACACCGACCCGCTTGACGCTGCTAGAATCACACTCTTGTACTTGTCAGCGAATTCGCTGTCTGACAGAACGCAGAGCATTGTATCTTGGACGTAACGCGGGTTTGCTTTTGAGTCGGAGCAACTGAGCGTGGACGTGGTGGAAACCTCCCACAGCGTTAACTTCTCGAACCGGTCCGCGTCACTCTGTCGCACCTCGAACTCTTCTAGGACGCTGGTCGTCTGTGGTGCAGAGTCTGTAGCGGTCGTTTGCAATGCGCGCGCTTCCTCCGGAGTAACCACTGATGCGGTTAGAGTCGTTGTTCCTCCTGCCGCCGAATTTGCCGTGGCGATCAGGGTCAGCTCTGCGAGGGAATCGGGAAAGATGACGCCCCGGATAATGGTAATGGGGTTGTTTGAAAAATTGAGCGTCGTCACCGAGCTCGGGAAAGAAAAGTTTTCTAACGCAGCGACGCTGGAGCCGACTACGTCCCTGTGCAGACATCAATCAGCACCAAACTCGTGAGTATCTGAAACAAGGAAATGAGAGCTCATCGAAGGATAAAGTGGCGTACAATTGCAGAAGGCTGGATGGGAACGATACGTTGGACAGTGAGCCGATAGGGTTGCCTGACAAATTGCTGCTCACATCCGAAAGTCAAAGCGTGAGTTCATCATCTAGACGCTTCAGCTTCCAGAAATCTCGCCATGCAGCTTACAGATACTGCAGCGAAGAAGGAAGAGCAGCACCATCGATATCTCCCAAAGCGTTGTTCGTGAGGTCCCTGACAAAACCACAAACTCTATCAGCACCTCCCTCAACACCCACATCAGCGCGCCACATACAACAGTGTGAGGGCTTCTGGGAACTCGAACTCATTGATCGTAGGGATGCTGTTATTTGCCAGAAATCTGCAGCACCACAAGCAAACACAACAACGCGTATCCATCAGTTCCAGTCCAGCGAGTCCAATGTCCGCACCGCCAACACCTACAGCTCTGAGATGTTGCTGACTGCCGTGAAGCTTCGAAGTTGATTATTGTCCAGTCTTCTGCTCGTCCAAAGTCAATCACACAACGAGTCTCCACTCCACGTCACAGTCGGTAGATTCACAACCGCCTCGTCATCCTACGCACGTACACGACGTCCACATGTGGGAGACCCTTGACCGCTGCAATGTCGTAATGGCGGAGGTCCAGCGTCGTCACTCCCTCAGAGCTCGTCGTGACCTTCGCCACGCTGGACTTGCACGTCGACGCGTCTGTGACCTCCACGCTGGTAGCATTGGAGCTGCTGGGGGTGAAGACCGTGGTTACATTCGGGCACGAGGCAGCGCTCTCCTCCGATTCTCCCACGTCCACGGCTCGCGCGCGAGGCCAGTACCCGACCGCCAGCAGTAGCACTGGCACCCAATGATGCAGTCGCATTGACACTTTGACAGGCAGGTGTTCAGTTCTGGATAGTCGAGCCACGGGCATAGTGAAATCAAGTGTAAATTAGTGTCTCAACTGTAGCCATTTCAACTGATATGGCTACATCTGCGACTTGTGGCAGAAACTGAAGTTACACCTGGCGGATGTGGACCTGCAGCGTCTTCTTCTGCGCGTGGATGGCCTTCTGCTGACTCCAGCCGGCGAGCAGAGCCTCTTTCTCGACGCGCTTGCGCTCCGCCCGCTCGTGGCTGTCGACGTCGTCCTGGAGCTTGAGCTTGGAGATGAAATACGCCGACTCGGCCTGGTCCAGAGCGCGCCGGTCTCTCTTGAGCGCGTCCTTGGCTGCTACCTGCTCGTTCAGTCGCTGGTTGAGCTTCTGCTTCTCGTTGCGCTTCATCTCGTCGCTGACCTCGCGCTCCAGCGGCAGAATTTTGATCTCTCGGTAGTCGCAACGGTCTGAAGTCGATTTCTGACGCGACCGACTCCGCTTCTCCTCGATCTGGTTGTTCAGGAAGGCGTTGAGCTCCCGACGGGCGACGGACTGCTCGGCTCGCTTTTGCAGGTCTCGGATCTGCACCACGCGCTGCCGAGTTGCGAGCGTGTCGTTGAATTGGTCGTCCGTGCGCTTCGCCTGCTCGATGTTGGTCACCTCGCGCTGGAAGGCTGCTTGCATGACCTCGTCATGGTTCGGACGAGCTTTGAGGACTTCGTGGGGGACACGGGGCTCAGGAATCAAGAACCGAGGTAGGATTTGTCGTCCGTTGAGAGGCGCCGACTCGGCGTTGCAGTTGTTTTCGCCGGGGATTAAGTCACCCAACTCCTGTCGATGCTTGCGATGATGCCTCCGTGTTTCTTTGGCCGTCTTCTTCTTCTTCTCGTCATCAAAGTCATTTTTGCCTTGCTTATCCAGACTCTGACCACTGTCTCGATGGTCAAGTGCGGCAAAATCATCGTTATGATCAAGAGCTTTGAGGCGATGTTTGCGCTTGAGCTTACTCGGAGCTAAAAGAGCACTGTCAACCGAGAGCGAGCGCTGCATCATGGACTCCTCACTACCTCCGTGGCCTTTGCGTGCGTCTAACTGTACAGCTTTCTTTCGCAAACTATCTAGCACACCGCTCGAGCTTTTCCTGAAGACGGCAGACGGCGGTGGTATATCCACTTGGTCGCTCTGGGTAATTGAGCGAAGTAAGCTTGCATCGAAGGTGAAGGAGAGCGCCTTCCCGTCGAGTGTGAAGCTCCCGACACCTTGAAGTGTCAGTCTACCAGCATAGTCACCACCCTTAAGCTTCATACCGACGAATGCGAGGATAGCTTCTAATGTCCGACGAGTTTGATCGGATCCGAGCCCAGCGTCACTGCCGAGAGCAGCCATATTGACCTCTGCAGTTGCGGTGAGCGGTGCAGGTGACGAACGGTAGCGCCACACAATCCCGTACGTTGAAGCGAATCGATCCGCCAGCAGGAACACTGGTGCAGCGGCCATCACACACGTCTGCGCTTTGTAAAACCCAAACTTGCCTAGCTGCTGAAGCGAGACCCCCTTGCGTTGACGAAGCTGCCGAGCCACAAGTCGACCGAACGCCTGCCACACACCAGTGACCGACGCCCCCAGCAGCACCTCGAACTCATAGCTGGACGATCGAAGCTGCTGCGCACACTCTGCGACAAGATCGCCCCTACTCGCCATGCTGGTACGAGCAAGAACGCACACGAACAAGCACGAGCACTGCAGGACAACGAACGCTCGTCTAAATATTTCTTCACTTCAACTGATCGGCATGACAAGAAACAACAGCGCAGCTATTCCTGTTCCGCGTAAGGTTAGCTGGAGTTCAGCCGCCGAGACTGCAACGCAAGCGATCGCTGCTCGCGGTTGAGCGAGTACGCGAGGATCTGCCCACCGAACGTAGAAGTTAGTAGCGTGCTGTCGTCCACTTTGCACAACCCCGTGAACATCCGCTTCGCCCCCTCTGCATGTGCCTCAGCTAGTGGGGCGAGTGTTGCGGTGTCCCAGACTTTCACCGTGCCGTCCTTGGACGCCGTCACCGGGAGCATCGGAAGAGCTGCAGGATCCGCATCAACTGCAGCGCTAGGCAGAAAGCAGCACACGGTTGCGTCCTGTTGGTGGCCTTGGAACTCCACGACCTGCTTGACCGTGCGTCGGTCCCATACTCGCGCCTCACACCCGACGCCGTTGAATCCCTTGCTAGACGTCAGCAGGTACGTACTGCTCTCTTCACTGCCGCTACCATAGGCTGCAATACTCAACGGGAAGTACACAAACCCCCTCAGCGTCTGGACAGGCACCCGCAGAGGCGTTCGGGGGTCCCAGAGCTTCACACTCAGATCCTCGCTGCCCTGAGCGACCAGAGGCTCGCGCGGGAGCCACGTGGAGCACGTCACCACGTTCTGCGGCGTCGTGTTCTTGGCTGCGATGTGGCTGGTCGTGAGGTCCCAGAAGATGGTCTGCGTGTCCCTTCCCCCGGAGCACAGCAGCTGCTCGGCGTCGTCCACGGCCAGCGTGGACACGTTCAGTTGGTGGCCTCGTAGTACAGTGGCCGTCTCGGACGCGGGCTTGTCGGCGATGGGCGTGATGGCCACCGTCGTGTCGCGCGAGCACGAGTAGATGAGCTGCAGCTTGTCGCCGATCACGAGGCGGTTCACGGACCGAGTGTGCGGCCTCCAGACGTTGACGGCGTCGGTTGAAGATGCTTCAGCTGCGGTGTCGCGCCAATTGAGTCGCTGGATGGAGCCGTCCTCCCACCCAGAGAGGCACTTGTCGCCCAGGAAGGAGCTGTACGCGACGCAGTGCAGCGCCAGCTCCGCAGCTGCTTGGTCCTCCGCACCACTGGGAGTTGAAGCGGCGCCGTCCACGACCGTTGGCGTCTCCTCTTCCACCTTCCACGTGTTGAGCTTGTTGGCGTCGCGCGAGTTGCAGGCCCCCATGGTGACGCCTGGTTGCAAGGTGTCAAGTGCATTGCGTCTTTCCAACGGACCCACGATTTTTATCCGGATATGTGCTACATGGTGAATACTTCTAGTGATTTAAGGTACTTGAAGTATGGTCAAATAGTTTTGTACGTTAAGTGAAATACAGTACGGCGAGTTTGATAGTACAGTTGTACACTTTGATCTCAGAACCTTTATAAATTGTAAATAAGAGGCAATTTGTACAATGATTAATGAATGTGATATGATTTCAATACCTCTGGAACTTGGTGGATTGGCATCTTCGTTACAATTATAATACGATAACTACATTGAACAACAGTATAACTATCGGCTCACGTGCGTCGACGCCACTCAACAATGTCCGCTTCGAACCAAGTGACGCGCACTACGGTCCAGGTGCGGGGCCCGTGTCTGCCGCGCTGTTTGCCTGCTTGGCTGCCTTTGCTGACGAACTGTGTTTGCCTGCATGTTTGTCTCTTTGCGCAGCTGTACCGCGACAGCCTGCGTCTGGCCAAGCACATCGGCGGCAACGTACGTCGACTGCGTGGCTGCTGGCTTCACTGACTCAACTGTTTGTATTGACATTGCTATGTCTGCGTGTGCATTGCCCCGCGGTCGCCACGTGCAGAGCAAGAAGGGCCAGGCCATCAAGGAGCTGGTGCGGCGGGAGTTCGAGAAGGGACGCAGCGAGACGGACCCGGAGAAGATCGAGGCGCTCAAGGCCAAGTACGTCGCGTCCTTTGCACTCACAGGCTTCGCTGCTGGTTTCGGAGCTATTAGTTGTGCTGGGGGATGGAGCTGACCGTGTATCTCTGTGTTGCTTTCTTGCTGCTGTGCAGCGCCGTCCGTGGACTGAGCAACTACCTGATGCTGGCCAACTCGAGCAAGGACCAGCGGCTGCACGACGCCATGCACAAGAAGTCGCCGCCCAAGGAGGACGGCCCCGATCAGGCCGAGTACCGGGACCTGTAAGCTAGAGCAGCCTGTCTCGATGTGTAGAGGTCAGCAAAACACGGAGTTTCCCTGACAAAACAACGCCGTTGTATGTTCGAGTGCGCATCCTGCTCATTTAAATCGCTGCTACGCGCATTCATACACTGCACTGCAGCTACACTAAATCAACAGGAGTTTGCCACTCAGAGGGCTGCGATGATCTGATTGAAAATTCAGTAGGCGTGCCATCGACTCGCCTCCTGCAGTCCATCTAGGCTTTTGCCAATGTGAACGCCAAATCATGGGAAGTTGTAGTGTTGCTCGAGCTCGAATGTACCATCACGCACCATAGAGCCTTCTGTAGTGCGAATATATTGCGTTTCTTTCACTTTGACACTGATGCGAAGAAATATTTGTTGTTGCTGGTGTTTCGGCCTTCAGATGAGGAACATACTTGTGCGGTAGATGCTAGTAGATCGTGCGTGGGTGCGATCGATCACGAACGTATTTGCGCGGCACTTAACTCCAAGGCACGTGCATGAAATTCCACGACTCCAGCTACAAAGGTTGAAGTGTACTGTACCCGTCGTGTACCACATCGTCCAGTAAGTTCGATCTCTTCACTTCACTCGAGCCTAGCGATCTGAATTTCAGCCAATGGTTTCGCTGATGGCCCGCCAGCCAATGCAGCTCAAGTGCTGGTCGATTTCAACTTGCCTCCGTTCCACCTCCGACCATGAGCGACCCCGTGCGCGACCAGCGCTTCCAGAAAGTGCACAATGACCCGGTAAGCAGCGCCGCAATGTGGAGTCAAGTCACCCAATAATTCCCCGTATCTAACGCAACAATTGCAACAATTCGCGCAGAGATTCGCGCGCAACTCGAAGCGCAAGAGCAAACTGCAGATCGACGGCCGCTTCGCTGGGGCGCTCAAGGACGAGCGATTCCAGAGCGTGCAGGGCAAGTACGACAAGTATGGACGACGCATCGAGAAGAAAGACAACGAGCTGAAGAAGTTTTACCGCCTGGAGGAGGAAGAAGAAGAAGAGGAGGAGGCTAATGCCAAGGCCAAGGACCCGTCCACGACGAGCTCCGACGACGACAATGACGACGCCGACGCCACGGTCGCCAAGAACAGCGAGAAGCTCTCACGACTCGACTATCTGAACCGCATGGCGCGTGGTGAGCTCGGGTCGGACTCGGACAGCTCCGACTCGGACTCGGAGGACAGCGACGATGAGGAAGATGCTGCTGACAAGGAGAAGGAGCAGGAGGACATCCCCATGGGCGGGGAGACCAAGCGCTTCGCTGTGCTCAACTGCGACTGGACGCGTATCCGCGCCATGGACCTGTTCGCGCTCTGCCAGTCGTTCGCGCCGCCCACGGGTGCAGTGCAGAACGTGACTATTTATCCGTCGGACTTCGGTCTTCAGAAGATGGTACGAGGGCTGATGTGTTTCTGCTGTTGAGGTGCCATTCGAGCTAACGGTTGGTCTGTCGCGATGCTGATTGCAGAAAGAGGAAGAGCAGCACGGACCGCAGGGTCTCTGGGACGACGAGGACAAGGCCAAGAAGGCGAAGGATGATCAGTCAGAGGCTGCTGGCGAGGAGGAGGAGGCCGACGAAACTGGTGACGAACAGGATGAGGAGGAGAAGACAGAGAAGGCTGCAGCTGACAACGAGGACGGTGATAGCGACGCGGAAGGCGAGGAAAATTACGGCTCGGATGACCCGCTCGGTGTGAAGAAGAGCGTGACTCTGGAGGGCGAATCGGACGGCTTCGACAGCGAAAAGCTGCGCAAGTACGAGCTGCAAAAGCTGCGCTATTACTACGCAGTTGTGACGTGCGATTCGGTGAAGACGGCCAGCACGATTTTCGACCAGTGCGACCAGCTCGAGTACGAGACATCGTCCAACGTTCTCGATCTCCGGTACGTGCCGGATGACACGGCTTTCACCAACACGCCCAAGGAGTCGTGCGATAGCGTCCCCGACCGGTACAAGCCGGCTATCTTCGCCACACTGGCGCTGCAGCAGACTGATGTGAAGCTCACGTGGGAGGAGGACGACGAGCAGCGTCTCGAGCTTCTCACGCGTCCCACCGAATGGAAGGATGCCCACGACGATGACTTCAAGGCGTACTTGGCATCCGACGTGTCCGATGCTTCCGAAGTCGAGGAAGACAGCGACGATAGTGAGGCAGGCGAAGATGCTGAAGGTGATGCGGACGCTGCGGCCCCGGACAGCAAGAAAAAAGCTAAGAAGGAGGCTAAAATCAAGAAGCTGCGCAACCGCTACCGATCGATGCTGCTGGGCAGCGATGCGGAGGATGAAGACGACGACAATGCTCCGGAGGGAGGCCTGGGAGCGAGTAGCGATGAGGACGATGGCGCGGAAGGTGACATGGAGATGTCGTTCACGCCGGGTGCGGGCGACGTGCTGAAGGCGAAGAAGCAGCGAGAGCTTGAGGAGAATGAGACGCCCTTCGAGCGCTACACGCGTGAGAAGAAGCAGGAGAAGAACCGCAAGCTCCACGAGAAACGTACGCTCCAGAAGCAGCTTGAGCGCGAGCAGCGTGAGGTGCTGAAGAAGAAGGGCCGTGGCTCCAAGGAGGCGAATCTTCTGCGTGAGGCCATCTCTGGTGGCGGCGGTGATGACAGTGACGGTGGCAACAGCGACAGCGACCAGGACGAACGCAACTTCGACATGAAGAAGATCGCCAAGCAGGAGAAGGTCAAGTCTCTGAAGGGTAAGCGCCGCGCCAAGGAAGTGAAGAAGCTGGCCAAGCACAAGGCGAGTGGCGGACTGCAGGAGGGCTTCGAGTTCGACGCGGCCGATCCGCGTTTCGGCGCGCTGTACGCCAAGGGCTCGCACTTCCAACTGGACCCGACGGACCCCAAGTTCAAAAAGACGGAGGCCACGCAGGCCATTTTCAAGGAGCGGCGGCAACGGTACGACCACGACACCACGCAGGCCAAGCCTGCCAAGTCGGACTCTACCAGCGACAACAGCAAGAATACGCTGAACGCTATGGTCGAAAACCTCAAGCGGAAGTCGCAGCAGCAGCAGGACAAGAAGAAGACCAAGAAGCAGAAGAAGAGCAAGGCATAAAGCGGCGATGACTCAGTCACGTGTGCTGGAGCTAGGGAATGGTCCAAAGTATATAGAAAACAAGTTTTGCTTCCGTTTCGATAGTGTTGAGCGGTCTGGACGAGCAGTCGCAGTCTCAGATCGCCGTCCAACGCAACGCAGCAGGATGCAGGTGATGAATGAGGAGAGTTTTGTTGATTTGCCTGGTCTCACGTAGCTCACTGTCTGTGCGATGGTCTCTCGAACAGCGCGTTCAGATCCAGGAGGTGCTACCGAAGGCCGGACTTGTGTACTCCGAGCGCGGCAATTTGACCGAGGTGCTGTGCAAGCCCAAGATTATGCCCATCAAGTCGGCGACGCTACTGCGCATCGAGGAAATCGAGAAGCAGGCGCGTGCTCTCGCCAAACCAGCTACAGCCAATTCACCCGACTATTATCACCCAGGAACATCGAGGAAATGAGGGCGCTGTGAAGGCAACTCGAGCTGTTTCAGCATCAGCATACATGCGCTGGTACACCCGGTCGATAAGACGGCGACAAGCTAGCAAACTCGATGGTTTTATGCCTATTTGCCATGCACATCTACTTGATATCTGAAGTCACGAAACATGTAGTAAGCCACGCCTTTTATTCACTGAGACCCATGCTTGGGTAGAGGGCGACATTGAAGGTGCTAATACCTAATTGACAGCACATCACTTCGTCCATTACTACCAAGTGAACATTCTAACGACGTACAGCGTCCTACTGCATGCCACCCGAAAACATCTCGAGAATAGAGCTGAGTCCCGATCGCGGTAGCTGAAGTCCGTAGAACTTCTGGCCGATCACGCTTAAATACTGCAGCGAACGTGAAACACGCCGTTAGCTCCACAATTTTCTCCAAACCTTCCTAATCAGGGAAACACGTACGCTCTTGAGACTGCTATCGCGAGCAAGTGCCGGAGCGTAGCGCTCCTGAAGCATCTGGAAGAGCGGAAGTGCATCACGCTACAACAGCAAAAACAAACGTGAGTTTCAACTCCTACAAGACTGTAGCCATCACATCACACCCTCCCCCACCTCCAGCGTCAGCAGCAAGAAGCGCGTAAAGTTGAACAGCGGCAGATCAACAGGGCGACCAGCACTCTGACTCTTGGCCACGTACGCCTCATACACCTTGTTCGCATCGCGCAGGTTCTCAAGACTCAGCAGTCTGCCAACAACAACAACAACAAAACAATCAGTAACGTTACACTTCCTCCTCCTCAAAACCTCCTCTCAACGTCTTACTGCAGCACGGCACGAGCCAGGTACAGGTCCGCTTCACTCGGGTATCCCTCTGTCGACCACTGGAACAGCGCGTCCGCCAGCTCCTGCGGGTTCTCGGCGTGCAAAAAGTGCTTCATGGCGTGCGTCAGGTCCCCCGCCGTGCGGTAGGCGCGCGCCAGCAGCAGCTGCAGCTCCGGGTCCCCGCGCTTGCGGGCGCCTTCAGCCACCGACCACTTGACCGCGTTCTTGAGCACTTGGGCCAGGTCGGCGCTGAACTGCGGCTTGGGCTGGAAGGTGGCGGCCACGAGGCGGACGCGCTGCTTGTGCGCGTCGTCCACGGGCCAGTGGAAGTCCGCGAAGACCGAGAGCATGAGGTTGGCCATCTCCGCCGCCGCCGTGTTCTGGTCGTGCGCGATGAGCGTCAGCGCCGCGTCCAGCGCCAGCGCCGCCGCCTTCTCCTGCTGCTCGGCGCTCGGCTCGTCCCCCTTGAGCAGGCGCATGAACAGCGTCTTGTACATCTGCAGCGCGCCGTAGAAGTCGCCCGCCGCCAGCTGCAGCTCCAGCTTCTTGCCCACGTTGTCCACGCCCGCACTGTCGGTGTTTAGGCTGGCGGGGGCCGACACCTTGGCGCCCGCAGCCTTCCGGGCCAGCGCTCGCCGGTTCATGATGGGGATGGATACGTGGTCGGTCAGATGCGTTGGATTGTGATACTGTATTGGTTTGCGGGCTGTTGGCCCGCCGGATTCGCAGTTCGGTAGTTTTCGAAAACTAGGGCGTCTGCGACTTTGATTGGGAATACCCAATTTGCCTAGTATAAGCAGCGCTTTCGCACGCGACCTGCTAGTACCGACTTCCCCCGCTTGTAGTGGACAACCTCATATAAGAGCGACCAATCAGATTGCACGATTATGAGCTCCGTTTCAGTGCTGCTTATAAGTTCCGTTGCAAATATTTAGATACAAATTTACCGGTAGTGTACCGGTAATGGTGACCCGCGCCATTCATTTGTCGATTGGCGATGCCCCCCGAGGGCCCTCATCATGCTGCTCTGATAGTAGCAGTGCTACTCGTCTATTGATATAATGCGTGTCTGCTAGTAGCAGTGCTACTACACCGATACCGACCATTTATATCATGCTGCACCGATTGTGTATCATGCTGCTCTGATAGTAGCAGTGCTACTGCACAGATGTCATCCATTGCTATCATGCTTGTCTGCTAGTAGCAGTGCTACTACACCGATACTGGCCATTTATATCATGCTGCTCTGCTAGTAGCACTCGATGTGTCAATTTCTAGTGTATCATGCTGCTCTGATAGTAGCAGTGCTACTCGTCTATTGATATAATGCGTGTCTGCTAGTAGCAGTGCTACTACACCGATACCGACCATTTATATCATGCTGCACCGATTGTGTATCATGCTGCTCTGATAGTAGCAGTGCTACTGCACAGATGTCATCCATTGCTATCATGCTTGTCTGCTAGTAGCAGTGCTACTACACCGATACTGGCCATTTATATCATGCTGCTCTGCTAGTAGCACTCGATGTGTCAATTTCTAGTGTATCATGCTGCTCTGATAGTAGCAGTGCTACTCGTCTATTGATATAATGCGTGTCTGCTAGTAGCAGTGCTACTACACCGATACCGACCATTTATATCATGCTGCACCGATTGTGTATCATGCTGCTCTGATAGTAGCAGTGCTACTGCACAGATGTCATCCATTGCTATCATGCTTGTCTGCTAGTAGCAGTGCTACTACACCGATACTGGCCATTTATATCATGCTGCTCTGCTAGTAGCACTCGATGTGTCAATTTCTAGTGTATCATGCTGCTCTGATAGTAGCAGTGCTACTCGTCTATTGATATAATGCGTGTCTGCTAGTAGCAGTGCTACTACACCGATACCGACCATTTATATCATGCTGCACCGATTGTGTATCATGCTGCTCTGATAGTAGCAGTGCTACTGCACAGATGTCATCCATTGCTATCATGCTTGTCTGCTAGTAGCAGTGCTACTACACCGATACTGGCCATTTATATCATGCTGCTCTGCTAGTAGCACTCGATGTGTCAATTTCTAGTGTATCATGCTGCTCTGATAGTAGCAGTGCTACTCGTCTATTGATATAATGCGTGTCTGCTAGTAGCAGTGCTACTACACCGATACCGACCATTTATATCATGCTGCACCGATTGTGTATCATGCTGCTCTGATAGTAGCAGTGCTACTGCACAGATGTCATCCATTGCTATCATGCTTGTCTGCTAGTAGCAGTGCTACTACACCGATGTGTCCATTTCTAGTGTATTATGCTGCTCTGGTACATGTAGTATAGCAGTGCTTCTGCACTGATGCGTCGTTTTCTAGTGTATCATGCTGCTCTGATGCATGTAGTAGCAGTACTATCGCACCGGTACCGTCCATTTCAACACTTGTATCATGCTGCTGTGCTACATGCAGTAGCAGTGATACTGCACCGATGCCGTTTATTTCTATCATGCTGCTGTGCTATTAATAGTAGCAGTGCTACTGCACCTATGTGTCAATTTCTAGTGTATTATGCTGCACTGCTAGTAGTAGTGCTACTGCACCGATGCCGTCCATTGCTATCATGCTGATGTGTTAGTAGCAGTGCTACTGCACCGATGCGTCCATATCATGCTGCTCTGATACATGTAGTAGCAGTACTTTCTACAGTTGTTTCATGCTGCTGTACTACATGCAGTAGCAGTGCTACTGCACCGATGCCGTCCATTGCTATCATGCTGATGTGCTAGTAGCAGTGCTACTGCACTGATGTGTCAATTTCTAGTGTATCATGCTGCTGTGCTACATGCAGTAGCAGTGATACTGCACCGATGCCGTTGATTGCTATCATGCTTGTCTGCTAGTAGCAGTGCTACCGCCTTATTGGGATGCTGCTATGCTGTTTGCTACTGTTGCAGAGCTATGTATTGTGTTTTCACACATCATATAAAGTTGTACACATCAACTACACTGTTACGCAACTTACGCAACATAGCACAATTATGTTGCCGGATGACAAACATCGATGGGGCCGCAAACGACAGTTCTACGAACTGCGAAATACATTCGTGAAACAATGAAAAGCATGTTTCACGAATGTCGTTCGATGACAAACTTTTTGCCGTGGCAAGCGACTGGTTCGCGGCCTGTTGGCCCGCTAGGCTCGCAGTTCGGTTGGGTTTCTTTGATATTGACACCGTCGGGATTCTTTCTCATCGTGATTTACGGCTCGTGTTTCAAGCCGGGTCGTTCCATTTCGTCAACATCCCGAACGGAGATAAGTTAAAGCCCGCATCAATCCACACACAACAACACACATATAGCAACCTATACGCACACGACACACACGGACACACAAACCAACTCAAAGCACGTTGTAGGCACCTCAGTCCCAACCGCGACGACTCTTCCACCAAGATATAACGGACAAACGCGGAGCGTAAGCCTTACCTCCTCGGCAGCCATTACCCGTAGCATACGAACTGACGTTGACGTCCAATCGCACCACAGGACACCAACAAGCACACACACGAAATACTACTAATATTATTGTGCCTTCCTGTATTTTTGAGCGTCCTTCACATGGCTTTAAAATGTACTTTTGTACTACTAGTGTCTTAAATTTGACATGTAAAACGTAGTAGCCACCGGCTATCAGGTAAATGCCCTCGAAGCTAGCCGAGTACCTACCTAGCGCTAGCGGGTCGATACCACGTATATTTTTCTAGCAATAAAAACATTGTTGACCATGTTATGTCGCTCATCTACTTCACTAAAGAATTCTGAGACCTGGCTGCTTCGTATCGCCCTATTTTGTTGTCAGTCTTGCAAACCCTTACTTCCGTAATAGGCTCCTACAAAGGTATCTCCTCTGTTGAAAGGACCGATTGGTCACATTCAGCGTTGCCAAGCGCGCTTTCTCTCATTCGCGGAGCCTCCCAAAGCCTTATGAGGGTGCTTCCGTGAGGATTTGCCGGTTACATTAGAACTAAGTCGGGGCCACTTCATAATATCACAGATACCCCGACGCAACACATGGTCACCCATGTAGAATTGATTTAGAGAAGGTACCGGGGTAGGTGGTTATCGATGTAGAAATTCCTAAAGAAATGCAAGATACGGAGACCAGGTGTTAGCTGCTCGCTCCCTTCCGCCGCAGGGCGTACCTTCGCAGGCTGCCTCTGAAGTCCTATTTCGTCGCCAAAGTTCCTAATTTGAGTGCTATCAGCACAGTTACCATGGTGCCGTCCCGAAAACGAGTCCGACGGACACAACCAGAGCTGGACAACGAGGCGCGTAAACGGTGGGATCGGCTATTTGTCGAGGAAGAAACCCGGAAACGAGCTTTAGCTCGCGTGGAGCTTCCGACAGGCCACGACTACTCCGACGTCGAATGCTCTTCTCCGTCGCCCGTGTACGACCGCTGACTATGTGTGCATGGCCCCGAACGATATGTAATTTCGCACCTATGGAGTTCGAGCGCATTGGGGAGGCAGTAGAGTATCATGACATCGAACGCAGGTAGGGGCAAAAAGAGCGCCAACGCTCCCAAGGATTGCCTGATCATGACAGTTGCCGCTCTCAAGCGGCAAGCGACAACAGGCAAGAGATAATAGACGAGCAAGGCTTGAGCTCCGCACCAGAGCCGCGATTCACCCTGTTAACACTTACAGCCGACGATC
>KZ985347.1:72602-113399 GCA_000687305.2 Phytophthora rubi
GAGGTGTTAACTTTGTGTGATAAGCCTACCACGCTACCAAAAAGATATTGCCCTGATAAGAACTAATGATGCCAAGGATTGTAGCCGCTCACCAATTTAGACATTGCTAGCCACCAACGTGTCCGTTGCATTTCATTGCCATCTGGTCAAAAGAGATGAAAGGCACGTTATGAAGCTGTACAAAATAGAGTCCGTCTATGATTTGGCATATTATGCCATTGCTCATAGTTTGAAGGACTGATTTAGCGAATCGGGGATCATACGGTGTTGCTAAATTTACAGATTTACTTTCCTTTAGACGAGCTAATCGCTTTTTGCAACTTCTATAAAATATCAGTCAAATCTTGTACTAAATAGTTATTTATCATGAATCCAACTAGGGCTGCGCGTAGGCTGGGATAGCGGAGACGCGTAAAGTATATCGATCGAAACGAGCAGCTTTTAAGGCTACGAAAAAGAAAATTGCTCACTATTTCAGAGCCAAAGGAGAAAAAGAGTGGTGAGCGCCAAGCTTGCCAAGCCACACATTGGGCTCTCCACCGCAGCGAACCGACTGACGTAAACAGAAGCAAATAAGGCAAATTGCCAGCTCGGTAGATAAATCCGACAGCACTTGCCCTGAGGCACGGCCGCTTATTAAAATATGCACACGAAAAGATAGAGGAAGAGCTCGACTATTTAGAAACATGTTATACTGCCACAGAACTACAAGCAGTAGGGTGCTAGCCCCGATACAACACCTACTGCCACAGAACTACAAGCAGTAGGGTGCTAGCCCCGATACAACACAGACATCAGAATCTGGCGGCGTGCCATTTTTTATCTTGAACAAAGTATTGTTAGGGGGGAGAAATTGCGCCTAAACGACCACATCAAGTACTTATTCTTAACAAATCGTCGTGTCCTCGAGTTTGGATTGGCCAAAATTAGATCTACTAAACTGATCAGCACTACTAAACTGGCCACTTACCTTAGACCCTTTTTAGTCAGTCGCCGTCAGCAGGTCAGTCTCCTTCAGCCGCTTCGGTTACCGGCTTCGGCTACCGGCTTCAGTTAACCGGCTTCAGCTACTGGCGCGAATTAACCCGATTTGGGCTGTCCCAGCAATACCATAAATGGTTACTGCTATCCCAGTAATATTCTGACGTACTGGGATAATCCTGTCCACTCCGTTGACTTTTTGGGTTATCCCTGCTCGTAGCGCGATACTACCGGTATAGTAACAATGCCGATGTTAATAGAGCGCACCCCCATGAAGTCGGAGATCTGAAAGAGCTCGACTATTTAGAGACATGTTCTACTGCCACAGAACTACAAGCAGTAGGGTGCTAGCCCCGATACAACACAGACATCAGAATCTGGCGGCGTGCCATTTTTTATCTTGAACAAAGTAGAACAAAGTATTGGTAGGCGGAGGAATTGCGCCTAACCGACCACACCCAGTACTTTTTCTGAACTGTGTCCTCCAGTTTGGATTGACCAAAATTAGATCTACAGTACTAAACTGATCAGCTCTACTAAACTGGCCACTTACCTTAGACCCTTTTTAGTCAGTCGCCGTCAGTCTCCTTCAGCCGCTTCGGCTACCGGCTTCGGCTACCGGCTTCAGTTAACCGGCTTCAGTTACTGGCGCGAATTAACCCGATTTGGGCTGTCCCAGCAATACCATAAATGGTTACTGCTATCCCAGTATAAATCCAGAGGGTACTCATAGGTATTTAAGTATATGTATACCGGTATCCGTCGTATAAACGATTTCATTTTGCGAAGCGTCTGCTAAATGATCATACAGTGTACCGGTATACGTTATTTTGCTGACGCTATTTTGACCTAGCACGGTACTCTAACCGGGATTTTGCCATAAACAGAGCGGTTAGTCTGCTTAGCGTCCCGCCGATGCTCATAGCAAGAAACCAATAGCTCACTGCCATTAAGCAACAAAAGTATGTATGCCTACTATGGGACTGTTTCTCTCGAAACAAAAAGCGTTCATTCCAGTTGCCTTTGTTTCTGCTGTTGTTATCGTTGACATTGTTGCGAAGCTGTCTATTAATAGTTGCATACTCGCTCCACCGACGCTCCCATGCCAGATAGTAGATCATCAGATGCTGCTGAGCTGCTCGTTACAATACCTTGCTTGGTGTTGCTGTCACCTGTTATTGCATTCATTGATGTTGTTGCAGAGCCGTACAGT
Source organism: Phytophthora rubi (assembly GCA_000687305.2). Lineage (NCBI taxonomy): Eukaryota > Oomycota > Peronosporomycetes > Peronosporales > Peronosporaceae > Phytophthora > Phytophthora rubi. Next base: position 74,797 of record KZ985347.1, read on the forward strand.
TGTACCATTGCTTCTAAAGTTGCTCCCGCAACACTCCTAAAGTTGCTCTCGCAACATTACCATTATAATGTCGCATTATGTCAAACCGCCGTAGGGGCGCAAGCAACAGTTCTTACGAACTGCGAATTTGGAAACGTTTGGGAAAATATTGGCAAATTACAAAACTAATTGCCCGAAAAGGTACAAAATTTGTACCTTTAATAAACAGCTCGTGACGAGAAACATATTGCACAACCGGCAGAAATGCCCCCGCCATACAACACAACAGAGCGCCGGAACAAACTGAGCAGCTGACGAATGCTATCCGCGGAAGGACGTGCATTTAGCCATTAGTCAAAGTTTATAAATCTGCAACAATGTGCAGGCGAAATTTGACTACATGTATCAAACGACAATCGCATCACAAGGATGGAGATTCAAACTTCTATCAGAAAAAGGCAACTTCCACTTCAACTCGTGACCGTCAATCAAGTCGTCGGCATAGACTGCAGTCTGGAGGCGACTTATTTGCCAAAGGTACCGCCAGCCTGCAGCAGAAAGCATGGGCCAGGCAGCGTCAGTCCGGCGGACTCGGACTGAGTCCGCAGCGATAGACCAGTCGCCTGCGGTAAAGCACGACCAGCAAGGTAGCCTGCAGCTGAACTGGCTGGGCCTGGGCGGGCCTGCCCGACTCAATCGCGTGTACATGTGGCGTGACGCGGGCTGTCAAACGTACCATGTATCGTTAAAATCCATAGTTCGCTCCCGAAATTGCAGCCGCTCGTCTGGAGCGTTGCTCAGTTGTTTGCAGCTCCACGCCAGCATGGAGCATCATCAAACAAAGTGGCGCGACCTCAACTTCAGCTGCGCTTTGTGTCGGTAAGCTTTGCACTACTGTCAACTCAGAATCACCGTCAACCAGACCCTGGCTTGCTCGTTCGGGGGCGAACAAACAGCTTCGCATCACCGCTGCAGCCGCAAGTCTGTAGCCTCAGGCTAGTAGCCTGGTCGCGCGGCAGCTGGCTGGCTGCACCCGCCGCAATGATGTGCTGCGGCCTCCTGCTTTCTCTCGTGTCGGTCCTGGCCCACGCATGAGTCAGTCGGCGACTCGCTCTCACTGCCGATTTATGCGCGAGGTGGCATGGCATGTCCACACCGAGAGCACCCAGAGCACCACAACATCGGAATGCGCGGTGACGACCGAGCGTCGCGCGTCAGCGAGCGCTTCATGAACCCGTTCGCACCTCTCACTCTGTCGACCGAGGCGGTGGTGGGGCTCGAGACCTTGACACGAGCTTTGGTGGCGCGCAATTTGGACGCGTACGAGCGGCACCTGCACGCGAGCGGCGACCAACTGGACAGGGCCCAGTGGAAGTTCATGTACGAGCAGGGAGGACTGCGGTCGTACGCAGAGCGCGGTACCCACACGTCGTTCGGTCTCGGAGCGGCGTTCGGCGCAGCGTCGAGTCACTTCGACCGTCGAGCTCCAGTGTACACGCAGTCGTCGACGGCTTCGGTGCCGTCGATTCTGGTGCTCGGAGCAGTTGACGGGCAGCTGGACGACGCCTTGTACGGCTTCATGTGCACGACGCTGGACCAGATGCGCGTCAAGACGTCGTACATCAAGGACGGCCTCGTGCGCGGCAGCGTGTTGGCTACACTCGTGTCCCCGACGGTGGAGGACCCGTTCACGTCGGTGGCTGTCAAGTGGATGGAGAAGGGTCAGTCGGCGCACGCTCGAGCGGTGGTCAAGAACCGCGACTACGTGTATCTGGAGGCCACCGGCGTCGAGTTCCTGCGCAATGGGGAGCGCGTGGGGTATCAGTTGGTGCACTCGATCCAGTTCCCCGAGACGCCGGAGCGATCGTCAGCTACTCGTGGCAACATGTCCATCTGCGCAGTCTACAGACAGAAGAACAGTCTTCAGACGGACGTCTACGTGAAAGGATTCCTCAGTCCCGTGAGCGGCTTGGAGAACTCGATCGTCACGCGCTCCGTCGCCCGAGCGCTGCTGTCCGTGTCAAGAAACGTGCATTGCTGTCAGATGAAGAAGATCAAGTGGGCGATTCGATGTCGACTTCGAGCAGTGTCGGACGGTAGTCAAGTGCATGTACCAGCACTCGATTCCAGTACAGACGCTCCTTGTGTGACCTGCGGACGGAAGCGCTCAGTGGTCTCCAGTCTCCTCATCGCTGCTGCTAGTCGGATCAGTGCCACGAAAAACTTCCGATGGCGACGGCGGTGCAAACTGTGTGAGCGCTACGTGTGTCCAGCCTGTCGCAGCTTGCACAAGTTGACTTTCGTGCTGAGGGACCACCGCCTCGTGCAGCAGCAGATAGCGCTTTGCTTCGGTTGTCAAGCTACTGCGCTCAGTGTGAAGGCGGTCGAAGTCGCTCGCGATGAGCTCAAGCGTAGGCGGTGGTCGCTGTACGAGTGGCGGGACACGTACGCAACTTCGACAAGCTCCGGGCCGATTATTCTCAATGAACTCAACTAGCAGCGGCCCCCCGTAGACTCAAGAGCAAGGATTCGCTCCAAGGACCCGTTAACTAAGATTAAATAATTCAACTCCATCGTGATAGTAAAACACTTTGCAGCGTGTGTACTTACTGGATACTTTCGGTGCTTAGTTACCAAAACCAGCCCTGCTGCTGCTTGCGTTTTTCCTACAGTAACGACGCCATAAGAAATTCATGTAGCAAGTTGCTAGTTAGACCACAGAAATCGTAGAGCGGAGACATAACGCCACCAATATATACCTGGATGGAAGCAACTTCCGCTGGTGTGAAGTTTAGAACGGTCGCGATGGCCTTCTCCATGTGCTCCTTGGCCTGATCGTTCACGAAGACGATGAAAGCATCAGCAAAGAGTGGCAGCTTCCAGCTGAGCACATACAAACCCGCACTTACCTCGTCTTGGTCGGAGGCCATGTACTTGTACACTATATTCTTCAAATACTCGTTTGTCTTGGTTGCATTCGGCGTCTCGAATCCCGACAGACTGCTATTGGACTCCATACTCATTCGACGAACGCGGACTTCCTTGAAACTGTTTGTCCGGCTGGCGTTGCTGCTTCCACCACCGTTCTCGTGATAATGCGCTTGCATGTCGTTCAGCTCCTTCTCCTTTTGCTCCACAGCATTCAGCGCTCGCTTTCGATATTGTGCGAACTCCTGTCGGAGCGACTGCAGGTCGCCATTTCCACTGTCAGTACTGTTCCCAAAGGCTCCGCTGGTCATCAGCTTCAGCTCCTCCATCTTCTTTTCTAGCTCTTGCTTTTCGCGAACAGACTGCTCGTATCTGTAATAACGGCGCAAAGCAACATAAAAGTCAAAAATGCACCCAGGCAGCACGCTTTTCTTAATGCAACCTACCTCTCCCTCCACTCCATCGCAAGGACGGTTTCTCCCATTGTTCCGCTCAGCTTTTCGTAATCCTTCATCAGCTTCTCGAACTTTCGTCGCCAGTCGGATTCCTACAAGTCCACAAAATAATGCGGCTCAGCCTTAATAAATACACGCTACGTGACAAGGTAACGTACGCGCTCCTCGGCTTCAGCTTGGGCCTTCGTGAGCCGACGAATCTGCGCCTTGGACGATTGCAGCTCCCCGGACAGATCCGTCTCCGAAATCTGCTCCGTTTGTTTCGCCATGGCGTTTGCGCTCATCTGCACCACAAGAACGACCAGCCGTCACCGAATCAGCACCAATGACTCGCCCCACAGGTGCACAAACACAACGAACCTTTCGGATCTCAGCATCTTTCTGCTTTCGCGTGATCTCAGACCGAACGCGATAACGGCGGAATTCCTCCTGTACGCGGTCGATCTCCTCCTTCAAACTCTTTTTCTAGACACCCAAGCACAACACAAAACAACTATCAGCTCCACACCCTCAAACACAAACAGACAGACCCATGCATTGCACGCACCACGCGCTCCACTTCGTACGGCGTGAGTGAAAAGTCCGGCAGCGTTAGCGGCTCCCCGGACGCTCTGTTGGCGTAGGCCTGGATCTCTGCCTCGCTACGGAAGCAATGCCACGCGAACTCCTTGGCCTCGTCCAGCTCGCTCTCGTCCGCGTACTCCACGAGGCACCACAGCAGGTTGCCGTGCGAGACCTTGTGCAGCAGCTGCCTCGGGTCTCGCGTGGCCGCGTCCACAGCCCACGAGTGCTGCGTCTGCCGACTCTTAGCAAGCTCCTCGCGCAGCTGCTGAATGGCCGCGTCCTTCTCCGCTATCTCCTGCTTGCTGTTGTCGATGCTGCGCTTGGCCATGGCCAGCAGCCGCTTCAACTTGTTCTCCTACGTCGTCCACACCAGCAACATAAGCCTCCTATCAATCCCTCCCTTCAGTTGCTGGAAGCTCACCGTGTCCTCCATCTCCTGCAACTTGGCGTTCTTCTTGGCCAGCAGCTGCTCGATCCGCGCGCCGCGCTCCTTCCACGCCCTCAGCTGCGTGGCTGCGTCTGTGCCGCCATTGGAGCGCGGCGGGGACGGCGTCGGCGTCGGCTGCTGCGGCTCCTGCGCCTCGGACTCGTCCACCTGCGGGTCTGCAGCCAGCGCGTCAGACCTGCGGCCCCACACAGACACAGACGGCGACAACCCACGTACAGTCGTCCCCCTTCGTCCGCTTACCTTGAGCTGGGGCCTCCATGGCGGTCTTCAAGTGAAACGTGGCCTCGATCGCGATGCGGTGCACACAACCGTTACACCAATTACTATTTACCTGTCTTACGTCATATACTTCCTTACGTCATACATATGACGTAGGTGAGTATTGCGAGCTTCCCGCAGTGCACATACATAATGGACGTCAAGGCCATCGCGAGGAGTTACGGCGGGCTGCCGGCGCGCGTGGTGGCGCGCGCCGAGGAGAACTGGCGCGTGACGAGTGCTAAGAAGTCGGCGGGTCTGGACCCGTTCGCGGGCCCCGTGGCGTGCATTCTGGTGGCGGCGCGCGCGCTGGAGGAGGCGGTGGACAAGAACCGGCTGGCGCAATGCGCCGGCGCCAACAAGCGGCTCGTGGAGCCCACAGTGCGCAAGGTGGTGGACGCGGTGGGTGTGCGCTCGGTGGTGCAGGTGTCGCCCGCCTCGCTGTGCATCAAGTTCGGCTGCGAGGGCATCACGGAGATCGTGGGCCGCGTGCTGGACGAGTATCGCGCGTACCTGGGGCAGGTGGCGACCGCCAACAGGAAGAAGCGCGCCAAGCACCCGCTGGGCCCAGCGATGGCCACGATGAATGACAGAGACCCGGTGTTCGTGGCCGCGTGCCTCTATGCAGTCAGCAAGCATGCCAAGGTGAGACGGGAGGAGACTCGAGGTTGGGATCTTGAAGAGCCGCTGACGTTGTGTGCAGATGAACGTGAACCAGGACAAGTTGCTGGAGGTGGTGTGCGGCAACGCAAGGTCTTTTGACGCCATTGTTTCGTCCATTGAGGTGCGTCGAGTTTGTCGAGTTGCAGGTCAAAAGGGCGGGAGGACGGCGTTGTGACGTGGTTTTTCTTCTTTCAGGCTCAGTGCCAGGCTTCGCTGAACGGCGCTTTGGTGGATCGGAGGAAGCGCCGCAATACGGCAGGAGAGAGGGCGGCTAAGAAACTCACGGAGGAGCATCGACTCGAGCAGCTGGAAGAGGAAGAGCGCGTGAAGCGACAGAAGAGGAGTTTGGACGGGGAAATGTCCTCGCCGCCGAAAACGCTAGCGCAGCAAAGAGTGCTACAAAAGCTGCGGGAAGCTCGCGCGGGTGCTACACCGGAACAAACCTTTGGTGCGCACAAAGCTGTAGCAGTTGCCACACCTGAAGAGTACGCTGAATGGCGAGCGAAGGCGCTCGAGTTCATGCGCAACAAAAAGGAGCAGGAAAAGATGAACGACGGAAGTGCAGATAACTTGGCAGTCGTGACTTCGACTAGCTAGGCTATGAACTCGCTTCTTGGAGCTGGGGGGGTATCTAGGCTACTGTGTCTCTATTCTAACTAACATAGGAAGGTAAAATGAACAGCTATGCAATCATCAAGTGATGCTAGTAGAATATTCAAACATATTGCGAGCTTGGTGCATCGCACAGCTGACCTAGCAGCTTAGTCTCTATCCATCCTGCTGTGAAGCCGGGAAATTGCGAACTAAAGTTTGATCGCCTTGGCGACGGCAGGAAACCGCTTTGTGAAGGTGTCGTCGGCACCAATGCGGAAGCTCCACTTGCGCGTTGTCGACTCCAGAACAGCGAATTCTACATGTCGAGGTGGTCGTTAGACAAATTCGTTAGACAAAGAAATCAGCGGCATGATGGTCGTGAGTGTGAATCTTACCGCCCAAGACGGTTTTAGCGACGTCAGCGTCCAGAGAAAACTTTTCTACCAAGTCCATTCGCGATACACCGGAGGGTGTCTTCGCCAACTGAAATATGCGCAAGCAAACAAACGAGTTAAGTTCCTGACCTGACAGATCCACACGAAAACACAAAAAAACTGTGACGCACCGCCTTGATGATCTCATTGCGGGCGCGAACTGTCATCTCTCCTCGGCAAACTAAGGCGCTGTTCAATCCAAAGTACCAGCCAGAATTCATATCAGTCGCTGGAGTTCACAGAGATAGTCTGGTCAAAATCTGAGCACAACGCACCTCTTGGGAAGCAAGCGACCCCGCACGTGCACGGCCACGTGCTCAAGCGCATCGATGAGCTCATCCTCGCTGCGCGACGGAAGAAGCTTGACAAGCGTATCGAAGTGCATGATCTGGTCGGTCGCAAGTAGTCGCAACACGTCCGAGTACTTCGGGTTAACGCCGTCGAGAAGGTGTCCTGTAACCGGCTCCATGGTTTCGTCCTTCTGCTCCTCGTCTTCTTCGTTGGTTCTGTTCGCCACAATCAACGTCAATACTTTGTCAGTTCACCACCAATGAACTCCAATTCAAAACATCAGAGCACCTACTGGGCCGGGTTCGTCGGAGGCTTGTTGTCAGCGGAGGCCATCGCGCGGTACTGCATCGCCTTGATGTACTCGTCTGGCGTCATGGTGGACACCACCTCCTCCTCCTTCTCACTGAACAAGTTCTCGAACTCGTCGTCAGCGCCGGCGCTCTGCAAAAAGGTGGGTACGTACAGTACAACACATGAGCTTCAACAGCCAACAACCTTTCAGCCCTGCACAAAAGCCTCCTACGACGTACGCTCTTGTCCTGCACCTGCAGCTCGATCCAGTTCTCGGCGTCGATCTGCTGCTTCTTGTACGCGTACGAGTTCTGGATGGCGGACATGGCGCGCTCCGACTGCTTCTTCTTGAACTGGAACTGCACCTCCTTCATCTCGGCGGGCGGGGGCTCGAGCTTCTCCTCCACGTCCATGTCCTCCTCCTCCTCGTTCACGGCGTCGTCGATGTGCGCGAGACTCGGGCGCATCTGCATGACGGCCGACAGCGGCGTGAGGTGCAGCTGGCCCTGCCGGAAGACGCCCACGGCGTAGTTGGACAGCGCCGGCACGCTGGCCGACTGCAGGCGCAGGTGCTTCTGCTTCAGATACTCCTCCGCGTCCTGGTCGAAGTGCTCGCTGCGCTGGTCCACGGGGAAGTCCAGCTGCAGCAGCTGGTTCGAAGGCTTGACGCGCGCGCGACGCGGCGGCTGCGGCATCGGGCGGTACGTCGGCCGCAGCGGGAACTGCACCAAGTACAGGCTGTTGCGCAGCTCGTCGGCGAGGTGCACGGGGATCTCGCGCACCACGGGGTCGTCGTCCATGGCTGTGGTGTCCGTCACTTGGCTTATCGTCCAATGATGGCTCTTGGTGGTGCCGAGTGGACACTTCATAACGCCCCCTCGCTTCAGTGACATGCACTTGGTGTTTGGCGGACGCGGACACTTCTTGACTCGACCTGAAGCTGCGCGGAGCATGTCGTCCATTCCTCGCATCATCGACAGGTAAGCCCCGGCGTGCTGTGGCTCGTTGAATAGAGGGAGGACTGTAGTTTGCAGCCGTGAAGACGCGGCGGATGGGCGTGGTCTGTGGCCGCCGCTACGGTGCGGGGAAGGAGGAAGATCTCATCCCATCCACTTGCTCTCTGGCTCTGCAGCGACAGCGACAGCGATGACGACGTCCCGCTCTCCGCGTTGCGCGCCAAGGCCCCGACAGTGAAGGAGGAGGTGAAGACGGAGGTGAAGGCGGAGCTGCCGGCGGTCAACGGGCTCAAGGCCAACGGCAGCGGCAAGCGGCAGGCGGCGCCTGACAGCGACAGCGACGACGACATCCCGATCAGCGGCCTGGCCAGACGCAAGAAGCTGAAGGTGGAGACGAAGGTGAAGGCGGAGAAGGCGCCGCTGGCCACGCCCACTCCGCGCAAGAGCAAGAAGACCAAGAAGCGAGTAATAAAGGTGCGGTCCAGGCTCCCTGAGCTGGTAGAGAGAGCGAGAGAGGCTGACTCTGCTTTCTGTTGTGCTGTGCAGATCAAAATCCGTCAGCAGGAGTGTTCGGAGGCGCTGTACGAGACGCTCAAGGGTCGACTGGCGCAGGAGCTGCTGTGTCGTTGGTGGTATGCGATGGAGTGGCCGCCCGTAAAGAAATCAGCAGCGGTGGGTGGCGGTACATCATCTGCTGGCCAATATTGACGCGGGGTCTGGACGCTGACATGTCGTCGTTTTGGTGCTGGTAGAAATTGCATGGGGTTCAGGAGCTCGACGGATATCCTGGCGCCTTCATCCGCGTAAAGGTGCGTGCGTTTGTCTTGCTGCTGACTGAAGCCAGCGTTCGTAGAGAGTGACTGTTGTTATTTGGATGTTTAGGGGGAAGACTTAGGATCGATACTGGATACTCGGTCATCCGTGGGCAAGCCGTCGTTCCTGCACTTCTTCGCGATGCCCTCGGCGGATCTGCTCAAGCTGCTTCTTCATGCGTACGACAAGCAAATTGCGGTGTTGGTTGAACACGAGGTTAGTAGAAAGAAAGTTTCGTAAGCTGCGGTTGTTGCGCTGAATACCGCTGACACTTTTTTTCTTCTGAACCGAGCAGGGTCCAGATACTCCGCTGCTGAAGGAACTGCGAAAGGAGCGCGCGTCGGCGTCGCGCATTGATCCGGACAAAGCCGACCGAAGCGTTCGGAAGTTGCTGAAGGAGTTTTCCGAGTTGGATCGAGAGATCAAGGAGGTGCAGGCGCTCGCGCTCAAGGAGATGGAGAACGGCAACGAAGATGAAGACGAAGAAGACGATGACGACGACGATGACGATGAGGATTAGAAACGTCTGCCGTTGCTTCAGGTTGTAAAGCCCAGCGAAGGAAAACTCTCCAAGAATACGAATACACAATGCGAAGGAGGCGAGGTCATAGGAAAACAATCTAGTAACGAACACAGCAAAAGACGCCGACATTTGTAGACGATAAACAAAGTGACTTTTTGGTTTCGGTGGGATCAAAGATCACCAAAGCACACAGCAACATACAAACAGCATACCAAAGTCTGGCCATCCAATATATTATCCACCCCAACGTCTCAACACACAAGACATCTCTAGCTGGTTTTGACGTGGTTTGGTGACTTGCTGCTTCTCGCACGCTGAGACCCCAGTCCGGTTACTTGCTGCTTCCCTCCCTGTGTGATCTACTCGAGCTTCGCGCGGAGCGAGTTGCGGAAGTAGGCGTTGCCCACGCCTCCGATGCCGAATGCAGGTCCGATGCGGCCCACGCGAGCGAGCACGGACTTGAAGTACTCGCGCCGGACGAAGTTCACGTGCTGAGCGGCGGCGTGGCCCTTGTTGTTGTACAGGTCGAGGCCCAGCAGATGCAGCGGCGTGGACAGGAACTGCACGGCCGCGGGGCACACGAGCTGCGCGAAGGTGCTGGCGTTGGCCTTGTCCATGAGGCCCTTGCCCTCGATCTCCCTGGCCAGCACCTTGGGGGCGTTGAACGACGCGCCGCACGTCATGGAGTCGCGCACGGCGAAGAGGCCGATGGACGCGAGTGGGAAGGCGGTGGGCGCGATGACGCCGAACATGCGCGCGAAGGCGCGGTCCTTGGCGATGCACAGCGACATGTTGACGGCTGTGGTGCCGATGAACTTGGGCATCTGGTTGTCCGTCTCAGCGAACTCGCAGACCGAGTCCACGACGTTGGCGGTCACGTACGTGGCCGTGTAGAGCCCGAAGATGAGGTGGAACTCGCGCTTGCCCACGAAGCGCAGCGGGTGCTTGAGGAACTCGACGCCCAGCTCCTTGAGTCCGCGGCCTAGTGGCCGCGCGCCGCTCGCGTTCTCGATGATGGCGCGGTCCACGATGGTGATGAAGGGCGCCACGCCCAGCGACGCGGCCATGGCGGCGACGGTGTCTGCTGCGAGCTGCTTGGCCAGCGTCACGGCGTTGGGCTGCGGTCGCGTCTGGTCGCTGGAGGTGTCCGCCATTGGGTCTGTCGTCTGCAGGATAAAAGAGTGGTTCAGCAAGAAGCGACCGAACGTCTAGAGCCCACCTTTTGTTCTTGCCTTACCAGAGACAATCCATACCAGTTCGTACCTTGCTGGTGGCAACGTGAAGGGCACGGATTACCCGTTGCTTCACTGGTGCCCAAACGTCGTATACCAGTGTATACATATCCGGTCAAACATCCGTACACTGTATATCAGCGTAGCCGTTGGTTGTTAGTGGCGCCTGCAGTGCCGTCCTGTTAACAGTCCTCAAGTAACCAGCCAGCCAACAACCAAGCACAAATGGAGTCCCCTCGCCCCCCCAAGAAGCGCAAGACACAAGTGCGCTTCGACGACGCCGACGACGACGCGCTGTTGAAGGAGATTCTAGCTGTCAACCCATTTCAAGTAGAGCGCGGGAGCAAGACCGCCGCCTGGGCAACGGTTGCAGCGGCGCTGGTGCTAGATGTCGATGCTCGGCGCTGCCGTGAGCGCTCCACCCTGCTACTCACTGAGTTCAAGGCCAAGATGGCGAAGAGTGCAGCCGCCAGTGGCATCGAGGAGGAGCATACGGAGCGGGACGACCTACTCGCAAACGTGCTGGAGCTGTCTGAGGACGCTGAAGCCCTCCGCGACGAGAAGAAGCAGGAGAAAGAGGCGAAGCAACAGGACAACGAGCGCGCCGACGCGATGCGCGAAGAGGCGATGAACGGTATGGGCAAGCGGAAGAATAAGTACGACTCGTTTACGGAGTTGATGACGCACGTCAAGGAGCGAGACGAATTCTCACGAGCTCTCGATCTCCGAAAGGTCGCTAATGAGGAGAAACGCCTGGCACTTGAGCGAGATCGGTTGTCATTAGAAAAAGAAGAACGCATGGCGTTTATTGACGTGTTACGTGCGTTCACGTCTCGACTTCCTCAGTAGAAGTTACAAGCGCTACGTATTCTTCTAGCGTAGGCGGGGTAACACCAAAGAATCGACTAATTTGGTTTGGGCTAGTACAGTTTCTGAGGTTCGTCAGAAGGGCTGCCACCAAGTAATACTTTCCGACAGGGGAGAGTAACAGCTTAGAGGCGACCTTCATGTCCACGTACGGCCACAGTCGTGTTATGCCACCGAAGCCCCACTCGACAGCAACACGGACGACACTCATGGCGCCGTTAAAGGCTTCTTGGTCTCGCGAAAGCCGCGAGCCCTTGTACCCCACTTGTAGTGTCGGCCGATTCGGATACGCCGGATCACCGTAGACGCAGAAAGCGTCTCCGCGAACAGCACTGAGGCGCTGAAGGAGATGGCTTTCACGTAGAAGATAGATGTCATGACGGCGACCCGCTACAGGTCCATAGAAGTCGATGAACATACCATCCGGAGCCATAACGCCTTGGTACTTCAGTGCATGCTTGCGCTTGTGACCGTTATAGCACTGCCGCTGGTCTCGTGCTGGGCGAGCGATGGCACGTACGGTGCCATCAATGAAGCCAATGCATCTCGTAATTGGACTGCCACGTGCGGCCACAGCCCTCGCATAAACTGCGCAGCGCGAAGCGTCTAAGAGTCCACACTCGAGGGCGACCAAGCCACCATACTTAGTGTGGATGAGGTCCACCATGTAGCGAAATATGAGGCACAGCGCAGTGGGCGACCTGCCAAACATGACGGCGAGGTCTCCGTATCGTCCGGGGTATGCCAGGCGCCGAAGCATGATGCAAAGCCCCTCCATCCCGCCAACCCGGACTCGACTTGGTAGCTTGTAGTCTTCTTCTAGTGATAGAGCCTTGTGTAGTCGAATCATATCGGTCTTCCAGAAGCGGAAGTTAAACCGGCAGTCTCCGTCGCTTAAGGCGTTAAAGTTGAAACTTCCTTTAAGAGAAAGCAACGGTCTTGGTACGGCAGGGTGCGCGATGAACGCGATGGCATCCTCAGCGAGGATGAGGCCTAGCAAGCTTGCCGCTAGCACGGCGTCGACCTCCGACATCTATGACTGGCTGGACAGCGTCCCACACTGGGGCTGAAACTATACGTATAGATCTACTTGACACGTTGTAACCGGTATTGCTAAACGTCCCGCATTACTATAAACGGGTAAAGAGGCGTGATGAGGGTTGTGTTTGACCCTGTTGTCTATAACACCTACACGTTCACAAAGCTAAACCACTCTAAAGAGCAAGTGGGGCGAGTGCCTAGAGAGCGGTGACGTGTGTCTGTCCACAGGGCCGAAGTCAAGCGTAGCTGCTCGAAGGCGGAGGAACTGCTGAAACCCCGTTTGTGCAATGTGTGACGTGGTGGGGGGATGGGCGGCACATACAAACAACAAGGCTAAAGTGCAGCGAGCCCAGCAGCCCTCCATCCGCGTCAAGTCTATCGTGATGCCCACGCTGCTGAGCAGAGCCGCCCGCCCTCGTCACCGGGGGATTTTTCCGTGCCAAAGGCCAACGAGGTGGCAAGCGAGCGCCATCCATCGCCGGCGGCAATTGAAGCGCTCGGGCGTCTCAGCTGCAGATTTGCTGACTTCAACTTGGCCCTGCGCATTGTCCTTGGAGACGCCAACTAGTCCACAAATTGTGAACCACAATGCAACAGCGTCCCGGTTGCTGCTGCAACTTGCAACAATTTTCAACCTCGCGGAAGCAGACGCCGCTCGAGGACATGTGTGTTGCACCTCGTCGCTGAGTGCGACGTGACAACTGCAGTTTAACGCTTTGTCATGTTGAATCGTCTCGTGTTCGAGTCGTCCGCCCGGAGGAATTTCCATAAATCAACCTTTATCACTGAGATTTGAGAAAATATTACTTTGCATTAGAATCACTGAGATCAGTGATTTGATATAGTACTAGCGTGCGTCGACATGCTATCGTAGTTAGTCTGGCTTCCTGTTGAGCGAAACTCGCCAGACTTGACTACATGGACGGACACGACGGTAAGACACATACAGGCAGGCTATCCTGTGGTTTTGAGCGCCCAATATTAAGAACGTAGGACTCGCCCATCCGAGCGCAACCACCACCGCTATCATTAGGCCAGACGATGCAATACTTAATTAGGCGAGCTACACTGGGCGAACCCCGAGAAGACTGCCGCAGGAGGTAGCTTGTTTGCAGTCAACAAGAGGCATCTGCACGTTTGGACATACCTTAAGTAACGTTAGTATAATACAAACGGGCGAAATTACATGTACTTAAGTTATTCTCGTAACAGTGCCTTCGTGAAAACAGTATCTCCCTATATACCTTGTATAAATACCAGCGAGTTGTGCAAAGTAAGTTCGCTACTTTCTCCTGATAGGCTAACACATTAATAATTCTAAGCACGCAGACTTGGATGTCTGTCGCGCTTTTTGTCATTGCGCAAGGCTACTAGAAGAACATTTAGTACTGAGAGCTGCTTATCGTATGCGGCAAAAACTTTTACAACACCATTATCACAGGTAAAACGTGTAACATCAGCTTTCGCGAAGCTCTACCGGACGCCTGAGCTAGTGTGGTCTAATATCACTTCAATGTGCTTGCCTTGCAACGTCCACGGCATGAAAGCCAGTAAGCATTGCCAAACTAGATTAGGTGGGCTCCAAGGAGGGCAGTCCACCTGAATGCGAAGCCGCTGGAGAAAAACTTGACGGTCTGCGTCGGCGCGCAGCACCAGAAAAAAATCGTGTGTGGGGGACCACCACGATGAAGACGCTGTTGATACTATACTCCACATTGTCCTTGCAATATAATATACATGTATAAACTTAACGAGCTCGGGCTTGTAGCGACTTGTCATGGTGCGGTATGCTCCTGTAACCCTTCAGCAGTACATGTATAAAAGAACTCGTGTTGGAGGCGTCGTTTTGTACCTGTACCGGTACACAGTCTTTTGGACTAACGCACGCATGCTAGGCCCCCACGTTTTTTTATTCGCTGACTGGGAGGCAGACCTCTAAATACAAATTGTGCTAGGGGGTGTCACCTCGACCGTGCAACCTGTAATCATCGACCCGGGAGCACTACTCTTCGGTTGCTGTGACGGTAGCGACGAGTCACCCCACGGTGTGTGTCCAGATCGGCACTTGATCGGCACTTGATCCTGTTCCCAAGAGCGAGCATAGTACTGTCCGATAGAAATTTTGATATCACATCAGACAACTTTACTACTAATTGTACTATTACTACTCATCTACTGATTTTCGCCGTGAAGATGCAATTATCACCATCTCAAAACAAAATCTCAGTGATAAAGGTTGATTTATGGAAATTCCTCCGTCCGCCCGTTGCGTATTACGTGTACAGTACCAGTATTGCCGTGTACAGTACCAGTATTGCCGTGCCGAGGAGCGGATAACTTAGTGAAGCGAGATGATCGCCTCGATCGCGTATTAATAGTTGTCGTTATGTTTTGACCTTATAAGTTCTCCTTCACAACATAGCAACATTCAGTGTGTTTCCTGTGTAGGTAAACGGTTTAGCTGGTCGACTTCAACTTCACAAGTCACCGCCGGTCTGACGCATTTTTTGTGCTTTGAAACACAGGTCTTGAAGCTCTAGCTCCGTTGGATCGATTGATATCCCCCTCCCCCTTTCCTCCTCCGTCGAAATATGTACTTGTCGAAAATCGGATCGATTGATGCCATTTCATATCTCCCTCGCCCCTTCCGTCGAAATATATACTTGTCGAAAATGTCACAAGCGGCCACGACATTTCCTTTAATCTCGGCTTACATGTATTCAGTTCGGCATTACGTGCAATTGCGGCCTCACCGGGCCCGACAAAGAGCTAACCAAGACCACCAGACTAGCGAAGAAGCAGAAGCAGCGGGCGTGCCGTCACCAAGACCGACATGTCGCCCATGCAGGGGGAGCCATTCATTTCCGACGGATGCGAACGCACGAGGAAGCCTGTAGGGTAGCTCAAATAGTGGACCGTCCGCTTCTGGGGTGGATACGGTACATTTTTGAGTGTCAATACACATATAACCACGTGAAAACGCGCACAACCGTTACTACTACTACTGCGGCCTCACCGAAGTTGCCGCTTCCGCTCCAACAATTACAATTCGAATTGTCAACGCATAGCATCTTGATGTGCATGCTGTACGACCTCAGGTGTTTAACTTTAGCGCCAGCCTTGGCCAATTCCACGATGGCTTCGAGCTCAGTGCTACTCGAAGAACACAAATGCTTGTCATGCAGGATTCGAACTTCAACTGAGGGTCTTTCCTCCATCAGATCCAGCAAAGTAGCGATTAATGGCTTGTACGTCAACACGTACGCTCCAACCCGCACCACATTGAGGGACTTGAACCGGATTTGAGTTATCAGCTGATTCATGTCATCGATGCAGGGGTCAGAGTATCGGAGAGTCGGGGTCTCTGCGTGTAGTTGGCGGACGCTGGGAAGCAGGCGTTGGAACGACGCACGCTTGATCTCCGGGCCCCCATCCGAATCCACCGTCCTGAGTAAATCCGCTTGCGTCAATTCACTCCAGTTAGCTGAGTCGGGGATCAGGCTGGAGATCCTCAGTAGTATTGGGTCCGGCTGGTTCTGTCGTTTACCTAATACCTTTGGAGGCATCAGCCGTCTCTGAGGTATAGTGCGCACCGTGACCTCGCTCCAATGCGCTCCACAAATGTCCTGGGAATGTTCAGAGACCCACTTGTAGTTGCACGTCGTACGCCGCCGCCTGGCATCGTACACGGTGTTTTCTTGTAACGCCTGCCATAGCAATGGGACGTGGGCCTCAGGCATGGCCATGGGACGCGTCATCGTTCCTTTTGGAATCTATTTCGTACAAACCGGCTGAACATACAGTTTCCTCGTTTAATTAGTTCACATACAGATCCGGGCAATCTCGTAAACTGCATACCCTTTCTGTCAGGGGGCCGCTTCAGTCGTAGTTTTTCTCCTCAACGAGGTATTGAAGAGTCGGCTAGTTCTCAGTTAGTTCAAAAGTAGGCTCCTAATATAGGTCTTAGTAGTCGGACCCCTCGGTCTAACGACGTTTAACGACGTGGCCCAGAATTAAACTCAATGAGGAGGGGTGGTTCTATAGATCCAAATCGTTGAAATCACCCAACGATCTTTATTGAGTCTCTGAGTTGGAGTTTTCTTCAAGGTTTCAGAGGTGCCGCAATAACTAATATCAGTACTGATTGGTCTCACTACAGACTCGGAGTAAAATTCCGGCGTTAGTACTGAGCCAGTTCACCGGTTTTAAACCGGTTTATGCTTATAAACCGGTGGTGTCAGTAGTGCTATTGCCTACCCGGGCCCGTGGGTCCCGGGGGTTGGACGTAGTTCGAAGACAAAGAAATCCGTTACAAATGACGGCTACGCCCCAAGAGGGGCGTAGCATCCCCCACACCATCAGTCCATAACCCTTGCTAAGCAGTATCAGCTTAACCAGGCTCAAATAATTTAAAAATCAATTGCAATATCAAATGAATACATGTATCCCTTAGAAACAGCAGAGCTATTTTAATAGAAAATCTGAGGTAACCAGACCGAAATATGGGGGCGCGCGCATGCCAGATATTTCTACAGGCTCTTGGTAGGAATAACAACAACATGCATTACTTCATCTCGAACGATTATTTAATGTGGATGCAGTCGATAGCGTGCGCAAAGGCTCGTTTTCTTGTTAGCGCCCTCAACACCAATCTAGTTAAGTCTTAGTTACGTAAATTTAGTCGTGGTGTCTCCATCTGTTGTGAAGCACTTGCATCGGATATCACACAAGTAACTTTGCAGGTAACTACTCGTTTATTAGCACTTCCTGATGCACTAGGCAGCGTGGCGTAATGGGCACTAGTTTTAGAGTATTTGCTCGAGCAAGAAGGGCTTCCTTCATGCGGAAGTGTACTAAAGGTGCTGCATGTTGCACCCATCTTGTTCATCGTCACATTGACAGCTATTCTGAGTTCTCCTATTGGCTATAATAGGGCTCGGAGGTATCATATTTTTACAATCAGGTGACATTTGCATACAAAGAAGGATATAGACAAGACAGTGGTCAAGAGAGTGAAGACATTCACCTTGCTTTGGTGGCAGCGATCAAGTTTGGGCTGCAATATCTTCCCAAGAACTGATGCTACGAGCGTGAAACCGCCACCATTTTAAATAGTTTGTACGAATCTGATGTATAGCACTAAGAAATACGTGTAAGCGACGATAATGAACGACGCGAGCTTCACGTCGCTGCAGAAGAGTGCGTGGGACGCATGGCAGTTGGATCTCCAGGAGCTGATATTTTCGTCCGTGTGCACGGACATGGGACAGCAGCTGATGGACATGACGGACGGGTCGACCATGTGGAAGTACCTGTGTGACCGGTACGAGGGCACGGCCAACGACCAGACCAGAGCCATGACCAAGAGGCAGTTGTACGCGCAGCTGGAGTCCGCCAAGTGCAAGCAGAGCGGTAAGGTTGAGGGGCACCTGAACTACATGTGTCGCCTGAAGGCGAGGCTCAAGACAGTCGGTATGACTGTGGACGACGCAGTGTTTAGTGGAATGCTGGTGTCGTCGCTCCCCTCAAACGAGCGGTTTGACCGCTTGCGAGGTTTAGTGGACGCAGGAATGGACTGCGTGGACACACCGGAAAAGGTGGTGGCCATGGCGGTGACCTTCGACAAGGCCAACCAGGCCGAAGAGCAGTTGCATCGGTCGTTTGGTGCCAAGCAGCATTCTGGTCAGCAGAACAAGAAAAGAGGAGGAGGACAAGGCAAGGGTGGAAGTGAGCAAGCAAGTTCGAAAGGACAAGGAAAGTCTCGTTCATGTTTCGTGTGCGGCAGCACTGACCACCTGAAGGCAAGCTGTCCGGATAGAGCGAATAAGCAGAGTGGTGCCGAAGGCAATGAACAGCAACGGAGACCACGGAGCAACTGGACGCTTCGACAGGATGGCAACACGTCACCGGTTGTGGCGCTAAGTGACGAGGAGATTGTCGCGGAAGGCGTGGTGACGGGCATCGCGATGCCCACAGGGCCGGAGGAGTCTCGTGGAGATGAATCTGGGGATGATCAAGTGGCTGAGGTTGCGGAACTGCACCAAGAAGTCGATGATCAGGAAGATGCTGCTGTAAGCAGTTCGTGGTGGTACTTCGACACGGCGTCGAACTCGCACGTGACTGGGCTTCGTTCTCACTTCGTGTCATTCACCGAAGACACTGAAGCTGCGAGAACTGTCCGAGGCCTGTCACCGAGCATCATTTCGCGAATTGCGGGCATAGGCACAGTGGCGTTAGTGAACGAAGTTGATGGAGAAGAAGTTGTCATGTATGTTGACAATGTCTTCTACGTACCGGACGCGGAGTTCGGGTTGTTCTCGCCGGGATTGGCGCACGAACAGGGGTTCGAGTTCGACTATGACCAAGCGACTCGAAGTTTTCTCATATCTTGGGAAGGGAGACGGGTGGTAGTTGCCACACCGCAGGAAGCAACATGGGGTTTCCAAGCATCACATCCTTCGGAAGGAGACATCGTGAGACCAGGAGGCAGACCTTTGGTCAACTACACGGTGGCAGAAGGAGTTGGAACTCTACAACGTTGGCACGAACGCATGGGGCACATCTGTCCGCAATATCTCAAGACTATGGTGGACAAGGGGCTCGTGCAGGGCATGATGCTGACGCAGCGCCAGCAGGACACGTGCGACGCGTGCCACTTGGCCAAGCAGAAGAAGAAGAAGCATCGCAAGAAACTGGATCGAGCTACCAAGGAGCCGAATCAAGTTGTTTCTGCAGATCTGCTTTTCCCGGGCAAAGGGAATGGAAGTCGGTTCGAGGCTGTCCTAGAGATCATGGACGGATACTCTCGATTGGTCACGGTTCACATGCTGAAGAACAAGTCAAGTAAGGTGATGAACAACTACTTGAAGGAGTACGTGCTGTGGGCGGAGCGCCAAGCTGGCAGGATGATCAAGAAGGTGATCACTCACAAAGTGATGCAAGTGCTCACAGACAAAGGCGGTGAGTTCGTGAACGAAGCCATGGAGGCGTGGTACAACTCGCGCGGCATTGAGCACATCCAAGTGGGACCCAAGAGTTCGCAGTTAAACCTTTGCGAGCGGACGCACCAGTCGCTAGTGGAGATGACCAAGGCCATGATGGAACAGTCTGGCCTTCCTCGCAGTCTGTGGCCAGAGGCGATGAGAAACGCGGTGTACATCAAGAACAGGGCCTACAACAAGGGAACACAAGGAGTTCCATATGATATGTTCTTCGGAGCTAAACCGGACGTGCACCACATCCGAAAGTTCGGAGCGTTGGCGTACGTGCACGTTCCAGTGACGCCGGGCCGGCGCAAGCACCAAAGCAACGCCAAGTTGGGCTACGTGCTAGGATATGCTGAGAACGTGGTGGGCTACAAGGTTTACTTCCCCGCAGAACACACAGCGAAGTTCGTATCTGACCTTCGAGTGGCGGAAGAGGTTGTCTACCGAGATCGTCATGAAGTTGACGAAGAAGATGTTGACTGGTCGTCGCTGAACTTCTCGACGGAAGAGCAGAAGGAGGGCGATAGTGCCGACAACGTGAACACTGAGATGATCTCCGACGCAGCGTCAATGGAGAGCGAGACCAATGGAGACCAGTCCCTTGGGCTCGAGGAGGGCGAGAGTGACGCTCTTCAGGAGGATGAGCAACTTGCAGACGAAGTACTGCAGGAGGGCGATCATGGACATCATGGTGGAGGATTTGCAGTTGGCGAACAGCTTCAGGAGGAAGTGGTGGGTAGCGTGCAAGCCGCTCACAAAGCTGGGGAAGAACCTGATGCACCTGAAGCTAGAGAAGTTGAACACTCATGCCAGGCTGCAGGCAATGAAGCATTAGCAGATGCGGCTGATGATGTGGAAGCAGAGTCGGTGGCTGGCACGTACGGGACATCGGTAGCGGACGAAGAACCGGAAGATGCAGCAGAAAATGGAAATGCCAGTGACGAGGACGTCACGGTGGCGAGCGCGTTTGTCGAAGACGAGAATGGGATGGACACATACGTTGAAAGTGTACACTCTGGGCTGGAGGAAGACACTGGAGAAGTTGATCTTTCAGATGAGAGTGGCAGAGGCTCCATGGAAACTGTTGATGCGAGTGAAATGTTTGATTCTCTCCCGTGCCAGACGGGAAAACGCAAGCATCGTGGGGAGACTCCGTCAGAAGAAGAACGTGTCGAGAAAGGGGCGGATAGGCCGGAACCCAAGCGGACTCGCACAGGACTGCGCGAGTATACTAAGCGTAGACGACCGGGATACCTGGACGACTACGTGGTGAATCTCACGCTGAACAACCCGCGAGTGCTGGACAAGAACGGTCGTCCGATCAGGGCGAGCCAAATTAAGGTCCCGCGAAACCGGCGAGAGATGCTACGCTCCAAGTGGAGAGATTTCTTTCTGATAGCGGAGATGGAAGAGATGGCGGCTCTAAAGGCCAAAGGTGTGATTGAGGAGATCCCTGAGGACGAGGTCCCCGAGGACGCCAAGCCGGTGAACACCATGTGGATGTACGCGCTGAAGTCAGACCAGTATGGCTACGTGGTCAGATTCAAGGCGCGCATCGTGGCTCTCGGCAACTACCAGCGTCCAGGTATTGATTTCCGAGAGACGTTTGCACCAGTGGCGAGACTGTCGTCATTTCGGCTGTTGATGGCAATAGCAGCAGAGCTAGGACTGGACGTGTAAGGAGGAGACATCAACACGGCGTATTTGAACGCATGGTTGGACATCCGGCAGTACTTGCGCTCGATCAACGGATATCCGTGCCAAGTGAATGGGCACATGTACGTTGTACTCAAGGCCTTGTACGGATTGCACCAGTTCGGACGTGAGTGGAATTCGGAGCTTAACCAGTGGTTCCTGGATCAAGGTTACCAGCGCTCACTCACAGAGCCCTGTCTGTACTTCAAGTTTGAAGAAGAGACGATCGTGTACGTGTTGGTCTACGTAGACGACATATTTGTGGCAACAAATGACGAGTCGTACAAGGAGCAGTTGTTCAAGGACCTGAACGACGCGTACGGCCTCAAAGACCAAGGGCGATTGACGCAGTACCTGGGAGTCGAAGTGGAGCAGACTCATGAGAGCATCAAGATCAGCCAGGGGAAGTACGCGCGAGAGATATTGGAGAAGTTCGGATACCAAGACGCGCATGCTGTCGGGAACCCCATGGAGACGAATATGAGGCTTGCACCACTCGAGAAGGACGAGAAGTCCGAGACCAGCTTCCCGTACCGCGAGGCCATCGGTATGCTGATGTACCTGACCACCAGCACCCGTCCGGATCTAGCTTTCACGCTGGGTCAACTAAGCCGGTTTGTGGGTAAACCGTCTGCAAAGCAGGTAGGCGCAGTCAAGCGAGTCCTTCGGTATCTTGCTGGTACACTGGACCACGGGATCACCTACGCTAAAAAGCAGGACGAGGTTGATGAAGTCGTGCTGGAAGGGTACAGTGACAGCGACTGGGCGAACGATCCTGAGCAGCGGAAGAGCACGACGGGCTTCGTCTTCTCGCTAGCAGGAGGAGCTATCGCGTGAATGTCTCGCCGGCAGTCGATAATTGCATTGTCGACAGCCGAAGCCGAGTATGTGGCCGCGTGCGAGGCCAGCATGGAGGCCATGGCTGAGAGCAATATCTTGCAGGAGATCTTGCCGATGCACTCGATCAAGTTGAAGATCGGAATCGACAATCAAGCGGCTCACGTAATGGCTACAAACCCGACCTACAGCAGACGCACCCGTCACATCGAACTCCGCTGGCACTTTATGCGCGAGCAGGTGCAGAAGGGCGTCATCGAGTTGCACAAAGTTCCAGGAGAAGAGAATCCGGCGGACGCCTTTACGAAGGCACTCGACAAGAAGCGCCTGGAAGGGCTGCTAAAGATTGTGGGTGTTACGCATGCCAAGTGATCGAAGGTCAAGCTTCGAGGTCGAAGCGATCTTCGAGGAGGGCGTGTTGGAATGCATATTGAAGTTCAAGCCCTGGCTCAGGCTGGCTCAGGCTGATGCGCTGGACAAAGAGAGCTGGGATGGAGCCCATGTGAGATAATAGTGAGAAACGGGCTTGAACCCGTGAGTGTTGGTAGGAGCTCAAGAAGCCGAGCAGCTAACGCTCCAACAAATTCAGTCTTCATTTTACCTTCAAGGCAAGAAGCGGCCCAGGATCCGAAACCCAACACAGGTAACTACTCGTTTATTAGCACTTCCTGATGCACTAGGCAGCGTGGCGTAATGGGCACTAGTTTTAGAGTATTTGCTCGAGCAAGAAGGGCTTCCTTCATGCGGAAGTGTACTAGAGGTGCTCCATGTTGCACCCATCTTGTACATCGTCACATTGACAGCTATTCCGAGTTCTCCTATTGGCTATAATAGGGCTCGGAGGTATCATATTTTTACAATCAGGTGACATTTGCATACAAAGAAGGATATATTTCAAATGATAGGAGCTTATACAATTTCCCGTAGGGGGGTCATTTTGTACAGATATCGTACAGATAGCTATAAAACGGTCACTTATAGACAACTCGAGTCCGGGCTGTACGAGATCTGTACACGAGTTTTTAGACATTGGTCCAATACAGTATTAATACATGTATTATTAAAGACTTGAAACGTTTAAGTAAAAGCGAATGCACCAATCAATGGCCAAATCCCCTGCCACTGGGATTGCAGAAGGTTCGTGAAGAGGGGCTTTTCGATGTTTTGCAAGAGCAGCTGATCGTTGCAAGACGCGGAGTCCTTTAAACTGAGTTCCAATATCAGCAGCTTACAACATCAGACTCGTCCGGATACAGACTCTGGCATACCAGTACCTGCACTACTTTGTTGGGTAGTTACGCTTGTTGTGGCAGCATGTGCGGGCTCCGCTTCATTTGGTAGATTATTTCCTGGGTCGTATACCGGTCTGCTCGGCTGTTTGGGTCGGCGATTCTAATACAAATCTCAAGTGTATATCTGTGGCCTCAGAGAGACCGTTTGCAACCGAAGCAAAGCGAAGGTCTGCAATGGTCGGCGCGTGGGCCGGAGTAGGTGCCCTTACAGGGAGGTGATATCTAACTACCGACGCCTTGCCCGCCATGAGCGAAGCGAAATTGGCGGTGCAAACGAGGAGCTCACGCAGTATCACCTTATCCGAAACGCCGACCCAAACAGCCGAGCAGACCGGTATACGACCCAGGAAATAGTCTACCCTTCATTTTGCTTAACTTTGTGGTTGAATCTCCCGGTTAGCCAGTCTCTCCATGCTCCTCCCAGGCTTGAGCACGTTAAAAATTAAGGTTTTTAGGTCGGCGATGCCCAGAAAGTCGGTACCTTTGGCAATGATGCATTTCCGTGCCGCACAATGGTGAACACGAAGACGCCATTCTGCACACACCGCTGGATGTGACTTTTCGACTGGAAGCCGACACGACTATCACTCCGCGTTTTGCAACAATGTCGTACACTCCGCGTTTTGCAAAAAGCCCCATGAAGAGTGTACAGGTACAGTTTGGCAAGGCTGGGCATTCACGAGGTCAGGCTGTTCCACGTAAGAAAATCAAATTGACAATGAGTAGTCACGCGATCCGAGCTACCAGCACGACCTGTGATGCAGGATCGTAGTAACCATAAGGCAGTGCGTGCAATGTGATTTGAGTGGTCTTGAGAATTTAGCAGCGTGGGTCTAAAAGTACTATTAATAACATAATTGGATTCGTACTTTATTATTGGTTTCTTTGATTTTTCAATTCGTTGTCTAAGTTGTTCTGCTCTTCATATGAGATACTACATGTACAGGCCTCTTCAGCTTCGGGAATTCGGGTCGAATTCCCTCACCATACCTTTTTTAAAATCGCGAAATGACACCCCAATTTCTATACTAAACTCAAGTGAAATTTCGTTTTGTCCTTAAATTCCCCTTTAACATAGAAAATCTGAGGTAACCAGACCGAAATATGGGGGCGCGCGCGTGCCAGATATTTCTACAGGCTCTTGGTAGGAGCAACAACAACATGTATTACTTCATCTCGAACGATTATTTAATGTGGATGCAGTCGATAGCGTGCGCAAAGGCTCGTTTTCTTGTTAGCGCCCTCAACACCAATCTAGTTAAGTCTTAGTTACGTAAATTTAGTGGTGGTGTCTCCATCTGTTGTGAAGCACTTGCATCGGATATCATACAAGTAAGTTTGCAGGTAACTACTCGTTTATTAGCACTTCCTGATGCACTAGGCAGCGTGGCGTAATGGGCACTAGTTTTAGAGTATTTAGGCCCTGCACGGCACCACATCCACCGTAAAAAGTTAGTCTTCATGGCGCAGCACCTCCACCACCAGCGGTGCGCACGCGTACCTTGTTGTAGTGGAAGTATCACCCCGCCCCGAGCGACGCTCTGCCCGGTTGCCTTGAGGCCCTGCACGGCACCATAGTCACCGCAAAAGGTTAGTAATCGTAGCAGAGCCCTTCCACCAGTAGCGGTGCGATCGCGTACCTTGCTGTAGTGGAAGCACCACCCAGTGGAAGCACCACATCGCGCTGTGCCCGGTTGTCTGGAGGCCCCGCACAGCACCACAGCCATCACAAAAGGTTAGTAATCGTAGCAAAGCACCTCCACCCCCAGCGGCGCGCACGCGTACCTTGATCTATGGGAAGCACCACACCGCCCCGAGCGACGCTGGGCCCAGTTGCCTTAGGGGCGGGCTTTTTTTCGAGGACTCAAGGATGCTCATCGAGGAAAGCTGCCAAATGTACAGAAAACGAGGAAAGTCGCTCAAATCGGCTCGTCGAGGAACCATCATAATATGATGGTTCCTTAATATTATTAATACCAACAGAGAACTACTGCGTAGCAAGACGTAGCTAAGAATAATGTATTTTAATACGACATGGATGGAGGCGCGAGCGCAGTATCCGGATATGCTTAAAAGCATACTGCGCTCGCGTTCGCATCGATGTCCTTACGAGAATAAGGATCTGCTCCGTGGGTATATGCATCAAGGACAAACGTGATGCAAACGACTTGAAGGCGACGCAAGTCGAAAAAATTGAGCAGCCAGTAGTAGCGACCGTGGCGCTCTACCCAAAAGGTTACTGCAGGTAGTGCGTGTGCCTATCGTTCACCCGTCCTACGTCCATCGTGGGTTCTTCGGCTAAAATGCCCCGAATTCGTGCAGTCGGACGCTGAGAGATGACGCTCCCAAAGGCGCAAGTTACCCCGACGCAGCAGCTACGGATGCAGTTGAGGAAGATGATGAGCACGCAGCTCCGCTTAGTTTCCACGTTCGTCTTCACATTGTGAAAAACTTCTTGGTGGGGTTCACTGAAGAAGTACGTATCTACTTTCCATCTATATAACTTTTCACTTTACACACTCGTTTGATTCCCGTAAACAAGGAAACAACAATTTGCTTTTCTAGCAGCCGAAGAAGCACACGACCTGCACCGACGTGTCGGTCTTGCCCTTCGACAGGTACGCTCTTCAGGGCCTGGTAGCGGTTGCCCACCACCGACTTGTCGACGGTCACCTTGCTGCTGATGGCCTTGCCCGTCGCACGGTTAAGCACCTGAGCGTAGATCGTGCGGTCACCGCCCTGCTGGAGGTCGCCGCCCGACGAGCTGCCCACCCACATGGCCAGCATGCCGTCCTTGCCCATGGGGGCAAGGTGGGGAGCACGCTCGTTGGCGTCCGTGCCTGTTACAGTTCGAGGAAGTCAAACCAGAAGCCGAGAAACTCGATCGAGATGGTGATAACCAGATTTGGAGATAAAAAATAGACGAACTCGGCACTTCAATAAGTACAGGTATAATAATAAATGCAGTATAATATAATAATATATATTATGTAGCCAAAATATAATAGATGAGCTTACGACTTCGGCAGTTACGCGACTGCTTTGAATACAAGTCCTACATTCGTTGTGACGAAATAGTTAAGCGTTTGCCCTCGGGCATCGTCACCATTAGGATCGATATAGTTGTCCAATCTGTACCTGTATCCATGTAGCTCGAGGTGTTGTGCGCGTGCATCTACAATAATGGCACTATCCTACGCAACATTTCGGCGCGCTACGGCATTGGTGCCGTAAGAACCAAAAGTAGTGCTGGGGAATTTTCATCATATGTTTGGTAGCGCACGCTACCACGCTACCGAGTGATAAGAACGGCCCTCAGACGTACACGATGCGCTTTCGCTTTCATACTAGTAGGTCGATGTCTGGCATTTGCTCGCGATATCCTCCGCCATGAAAAGACGTCGGGCTCTCCTTTATAGCAGACCCGCTTTTGCAGCGGCGATCTCACTCGGCGCTACAACCTGTCACCCCCCCCCCCCTGCATTAGCGACTATCGGCACCACGCTGTGACTCAGCTATTATATAGGAAAGAGAATAGCTTACGGATTGAAGCCCTCCTTCTCCTAGTTCATGCCTTCAACCAGCTCTGCCTTACCACCACGACATGAACCACGAATGCGAGAACTGTGGCAAGCACAAACTATCTATCCCGTTCCTGCCATCTGCTACTTTCCGGGCCGGTCATGAAAATGTTGATTTCGCGTTCACAGAACAAGACATGACGATGTCCGGGGGGTGCTCAGGGTGCATTGGTCCATGCAAAATTACGTTGCTCAAGTACACGCTGTTCAACGGGAGTGCTTTCGTGAGTTCTCCGGTCTTCAACGCTTTCGTGGCGCTAGGGCCAGTCGAATCGCTGTACGACTTCACTTCTCTCAGCCCCGAAGCTCTCGCTCTTGGGGAGTCGCTCGATCGTAATGGGGCTGTGTGCCAGAGCGGCATAAATGAATGGGGGGCCACCCACAATGTGGCCACAGGGACAGCACAGCAAATACTCGATATTATTCTCACGCTCGGCCTCAGCGTCGCACCGCAGATGGTACGAGAGCTCGAGCTTGCCGTTGGTCGTACTGATGGGTGTGATACAAGATGGAGTATCCTCACAGTCTCTCGACTCTTTCAGTTCCCGTCGACCGTAGGCGATGCCAACTTTGGCAAACTATCTGCAGTCGATATCAACATTTTCCCCGACTATACTGAATGTCGGCCTACAGTAAAAATTGACGATAGTCTCATTGGTACCAAGGTGGCTCTGCTCACCAAGGGAGAAGACTTTTTGCGGACTGTCCCGGACAGTTTGACGCTCTTCCCGTACAGTTTCTCCAGTAGCCTCCCCCTGGTCTCGCGTCAAGTTCCGGCGGGTGTCACGAAATACCCCGCGACAAGTTCCGGCGGGTATCAAGAAGTACCAACCGTCACTCAACCTCTTCTTCGCGCATACTTCGGTGGTTGTCGTGTGCGCGAGGTGAACACAACGGGCATTTTCATCGAGGACACGTGTGAGATGTCGGCGCACTGGGAATCGTACGGACTGATGGTGCACTCACCGGACGATCTCCCGCTGTGTAGTACTGGCGGCGTGTGCATTCACAACTACTTCAATTCGCTGTGGGAGTGGTTAAACTACGTTTCGGAAGACCAGCCTGATCGTGCCGGGATGGTTGTCAACTCATTTCGCATCCGATATGGTGACACCGTCCCGATCGACATCTTGCCTGCGCTCGTAGTCGCGCAGATACTCCTTATGGGCATTGTAAGCTTTTACCAGGTGATGTCTCACAAGCGATCCGTGCTGCTCACACAGATCTGGGCGTACCGTTGCCAGAATGGACGTATGCAAGTGGTGTACCTCGCTCAGATCGTCTACCACCTCGTCTTTTACTCGGATCTGTACATGATCGGACTGGTGACGGGTACGCTGACTGGAGAGTCCATTGCAAACCTCACGTGCTGCACCTTCGCTTTGTCCTACTCGTTTATCAACTTGCTTAAAGCAAGATCAGGCGAACACAACTGGACCGCCATTTCCGCCTAACATGGGAGACGATGCAGCTAGTTACCACAATTGGTGTGGGCTCGATTCTGCTATCCGTGCCGTTCGAGTCGATTATCACAAAGAATGCTGAAATCTTGCGCAAAACATCAGCTCGCGGAGCGAAATACTGTGGTTTGAACGACTCGTGCATCCTGTTCACGGTTGACATGGCGACTGTGATTGCCGTGTTGGCTCTCTGCTTAGGCGCTGCTGCTCTGATCATTGCGTTTGTAGTGACGAAGGTGACTACAAAAGCTAGCAGTGTCGTGCGATCAACTGATCAAGTATTTGAAGAGGTTCAAAACTTTAAGGACGACGACTCGCTTCAAAACGCCCGCTATTTGGCCGCTTCTGAAAAGAAACAAGCGACGACGTGTGCGGATCTAACCACTTTCGAGAAGCACTGCATTGGTGTGCCATTCAGACGCCTTTTTCGGGACTGCGATGACATTTCGTACGTCATGTACAACGGCAAGCGATGCACGACGGTGGAGGCGCTGCTGCTCACGGGGCATCTTTACTACGGAGAGCACGTCTACGAGGCATCTTCCGTTATATTGTTGCTGCTAGCTCGTCTTGTACCGACGAAAGTAGTTCGTACGTTCAATATCCTGCTGCTGCGCTGGCACCTGGATCCGAAAGATGGGACGCTGTCGGAAGCATTTTCGTGCACTTGGCATCACGCCACTACAGAGGACCACAAGCTGGCTGGTGCGACACCAGTTGCTTAACTTTATATCCGGAAGGAGACAAAAGGTAATTCGCAGTTCGAAGAACTGTCGTTAGGCGGCCCAGGAGCGTCGGTTTGTTTGTTTGCATTTGCAACATTCTGGCAACATCCAGCTTGGCAATATTCTGGCAACATGCAGCCTGGTGTGTATGTTTGGTGGCATATTTATATTATCGCCAAGCGAGCTTTGCATGCTGTGTTGTGCTGTACCACTTGTGCACCCTCCGCTTTAAGCTCGCAGTTTCTACTAGAACATGTTATTGCTTACAAGTATACATGTATTATATAGATTGCCAGTCCACGGGGCAGATGGTGCTCCTCTCGGCCGCAATATCGGCCCCCGCAAAGCGCATGCCATCTATAATAAGGATTTCCAGCGGTTTTGGTACAATTTCTTACGGCATACTGGTATTTAAGTACATAAAAATAGGCAGGTAGGCATTTCTGCCTGTTCTCAAGATGCCTGTCGACGGTCGTCCCAACCACAAATGCCATCCACGACTCGGCACTGCTGTACGTTCTCAAAGACAACGTAGAGCTTCATGCAATACGGAGTTCCTGTTCAAATGTTATGAGAACTCCCTAGTAGGGGGTTTCATAGTAGCAAATTATTAGAAAAATGATTTGCAAAAGATCAAACTGATCCTTAGACCCCGTCTAAAGTACAGTTAGGCCAGGTCCCCGCGGAATCACGTCATGCAGCCCAAGGCCGAAGCAGACATTCAGCACGATAGTACCGGTATTAAAATACTATCGTGCTGAATGGTAACTATTAAAATAGTTACCAGCTGCTACATGTGGTAGCTGCGACTCTGACAGGTTTGACTTGTAGATGAGAATTATTGAGGTCACTTACACGGTAGCTAAGAAAGACTTTCGGCTCGTCAATTAGCATTAATCTTCTGGTGAAGGTAGAAATGTAGCTTGCAGTTTTGGAGGCCAACAATGCGGACACTTCTTTTGGAACAACAGTATGCATTGGACGCCTACCAAAAATCCTCGTAAGCACCCGCTTAAATATATTTAAGAAAACTTATAGTATACAAAGGCGGCAACTGCATAAATTTAGACTTGAACTCAGTCTTGGCCACTCTTTTACAACTTGGACCGCATATCAGGCCGACCTTTCACGTATAACGACCTCCACACAGTTAATAGTTAGAAACAAATTTAGAGAAACTCTTTAATTAAGGCGCTTTTAAGCAATTTTAGGTAGGCGTCTAATTCTAGCGCAGTAACATCTTTCTTCGTATTCCAGTCTTGCCCCAGATCACTCGTTTTCTCTCTTCCACGCGTAGCTTCGAGCACGATCGTTTCACTTTTCACACTTCGTTAACCCCCTATTCCAACACGTTTTACAATTCGTTATCCATTCGCGGGATCGAAAAAATAATGTGGGTAGAAATGTTATTAAATTGGAATAATGGAAATGCCCGAACACTGCCCGGTATTCTATTTATTAGAAGCGGTCCAGATTCATGCAAAAACGAAAAAAGTCTTTTATTTGGGTAGGGTTATTATTCCTCAATCAAAATGGTGACCTCGACCAAAGAGAGCACCGAGTCGCTATTCCTCGTGCAAAATGGTAACTTCGTCCAGCGCGTCGTCAATCTCACCGACATTAAAGGTATCTGCCTCGCTTTCAGCATCGGGTGTGGCCCAGCTACCGTACCTCACAAATGAAATGTTATGCTGAAATCACGAATGGCACTTTTCTTAACGTTAAGAGGTGCTCCCAGCTCGTCATTATGCTTTTCTGTGTTAAGATTCAGGTATGTAATTTCAAAAGTACACTGTAGATGTATTCCTTGTACTTGAGCACTTCAGCTGTCTGATTCAAGAAAAGAGATCTGTACCGGTATACTTCGTATCCTCGTATTTGGCTTAATGACGGGATCTTGTCATCGAGCATGTACTCAATTTTCTCGTCTCTCGTTCACGATAGAGTCGAGTGCTCCTTCCTGATGGACAGTAGGGTAATGCTTATTGACAGCATGAGATACATGTACACGAGCACGAGCGAGAATTCCATTTTCGGAATGTATCTATCAATGCGAGGACGCACCAATAGCCGTCCACGCGAAGCCTTTATCCTGCCTTCTGCTGATTTGAGATCAATATTATATTGAGATTTGTATGATAATTTCGTTATAGATATGTTTTTAAATCATTAAAATAAGTCATTCAACGTATTCTTCTTGGTACGTGCTCCTCGTGGCCTTCACTGAGCTCGCGTTCGAAGCATCTTACATCAGGAAATGCTTTTTTCAACCGTGATCCCAAGAATTCAGGTCTCCGCTGCAGTTAGAACCTATACTAAGAGCTCACCGTGCACGACCACATAATTAGTACTAGAAGTATAGGTCTTATAATCGGGTAGGGCTTCTAATTTTAGACCACTTCCAAAAAATGGTCAAGGGCTTTATTCGGGGGTCGGTGTTGTATTGAGGAATATCCGTTTAGACTGCGAACTCCCCGGACGCTTCGTCCGGATACCCCAATACATGAATATCCACTTGAAAGAGACTTGTGGCAGCGATTTCGTGGTATTTCGAACTACTAATAAGAAGAATGACATTGACCCCAGTGAACATAACTGACGGCTAACCTTTGTTGTTGTTGTTCACCCTGCTCAAGGCGTTCATCATCACGCCTCAAACAGAGCATACTTTGCATCGGCAAGGCCCTTGGAGATCGCCGGGATAGCATTGGAGACGCATTCGTGGATCTTCTCGCGGTAGCGCAGCGCACCTGCCGCTGCGACTGCAAGTGCAATGGCAGTTCCACCGATCATGACGTAACACGAGCTGTCGTCACCTTGCTCCTCGCCATGCTGCTGCAGTCCGTTCTGTCCACTCGAAGCAGGTTGAAAGGAAGCACCATTCAACTGCCGCTCACCCGAGACAACACAACTCGTCCTGCTTGTCAGTGTCTGGCTCACCACCGACGACTGTTCTGCGACCTTGCCAGTCTCCTGGGCAGCCAAGTGCGCAGCTTGAATCCGACGAAGCAGTTGCTACAGCATTAAAAACCGGAAGCGACAAATACGTTTAACATCAACTCAAAACACCACCCTTCAGTCTCCACATCGTACCAGTTTAGCCCCATCATCCAACACACTGTCCCCAGTGACAAACTGCCGCGCAACTTCGATGCCCTCATCAGGCAACAGCAACTGCAACACCAGCACTTCAACAGCGGTGGCATATTGCTCTGAAGTGAAGTCCGCACCTCCATCCACAGCACAGGACTCCAGTAGGTTACGCAACACTTGTGTTGCCATGGGTCGGCGGTTCATGGCAACTAGAAATTTGCTCCACTGGATGGCAATTCCACTCGGCAGCGGTGCAAAAGCTTGAGCAATTGTCGCCGCCGTCTTCACTTCATCGTCCAGGTCCAGCTCGAACACAGCCTGAAGATACACGGACAGCACGCGCTCCCTAAGTAAAAACAGCAATATAACATTTTAAACACTCTTCGAATTATTTAAGAGAAAAAGAGCAAATACGTAATCAAACTCACTCTTTCGCCGTCATAACTGCTGAGTCATCTGGGTTTTCGCTTTCTTGCCGGAGCTGAACGAGGTGTTAAAAAGGTTAGAGAACCGTTTTAGAGAATGAGGTAAACTGCATGAAGTATTACCTGCACCTGCACGATGCGCGCGGCGAGGATGCTGCGGCTGTCGTTGAGCGCCTGCGTCCACTCGCCACGCAGGAACGCGTCTTCCACCGCAGCAACGGCCTCCATGGAGAGCGAGGGGCTCATCCTGCACCGGAGACTTTGGGAACTGCTTCGTTGACGTTTGCTTTTGTTGAACTAAACAAATACCGGTATGCTACCGGTATCGAACTGCAAAACCGAAGTACTACAACCGAAGTGGTTCCGAAGTACTACAACCGAAGTAAAAGTACAGTAGTGCTCAAAGAAGCAAAGCAACGTAAGAATGGAGACTTGCTTCAAGTCCACCTTGTTGCTCATGTGCAAATAGTTCAATGTAGTAAATTGAAACCTCCCCAGCCCGACAAGTCATAGCTGCATGATCGGGCCATTCTGAGTTATTTTCGCCCAAACACACGTGAGTTGACTCCGGTGGACTCTGGTGCGTTGACTCTTGGTGTATCGTAGATGAACGGTCCTACTTGCCACGAAGGCGTCTCTGAACACTGGGCGGAAGCGTGCTATCGCCAACAGACTCAAGATCAAAGGACAAAAGGGTGGAGATCTCTTCTTCGGCCGGCTGCCATCGCAGCATACATCGCTGTTGCAGGACGCGTCCGTGTTGATTGTGCTGTTCACCACCACCGACTATTTATCGCACGCCACGGTCTTGATACGAGCCGAGCAAAGCATCTTTGACTTCACAGAGCGAGATCCTTCGATGGCTGGTGGGTGCACCGGGTGTCTTGGCCCGTGCAAAATCGCCATGCTCAAGTACAAGTTGATCGAGAATGTGGCCATTACGTCCGCTCCGCCCTTCTTCACTTTCACCTCCTTGGCTCCGAACGTGTCGCTGTACGACTTCAGCTCCCTCAGTGACGAGGTGCTCGCGTTCTCCGAAGCACTGGATGCAAATGGCACCCTTTGCCAAAGCAGCAAGAACGAGTGGGGGACCTCACCGATCGTTGTCACGGGTACTGCGCAAGAGTTGCTCAGCATTATCAACATGGCGAAGCTCAACCTCTCGCCACAAATGGTACGCGAGCTTGAACTAGCCATTGAACACGCTGACGAGTGCGTTACCGGGTGGACGATGATGTCCGTCGTGAGGCTCTTCCAGTACCCGATAGCGCGAGACAGCAAAGAGTTCGGACAGGTCCCTGCCGTGGATACCCACGTCTTCCCCGACTACACTGAGTGTCGCCCTGTAGTCGAAATAACGGACGAGCTCGTTGGTTCGAAGCTGGCACTCGACACGGAAGGTCGAGACCTGTTGGAGGTGGTTCCGGATCAATTGAAGTTGTTCCCTTACAGCTTCACGAGTAGTCTGCCGCAGATTTCTCGCTCAGCGCCAGCGGACAAGTCGAAAACGAAAAATGGAGCGACGACTGTGGTGCAGTCTTACTTCCGAGCGTACTACGGTGGCTGTCGTGTGCGTGCGGTGAATACGACCGGCGTCTTCATCGAAGACACGTGCGAGGTCTCGAAACACTGGCTGAGCTATGGACTGATGGTTCACTCCCCCGATGATATTCCACTGTGCAGCACAGGAGAAGTCTGAATCCACAATTTCTTCAATTCACTGTGGGAATGGGAGCACCACATCGACCCCAACGTGCCCAACCGCGTGGGTATGAATCTCAACACGTTTCGCAGCCGCTACGCAGATCGAGTTTCCATCAGTATCTTGCCCGGCCTCGTGGTAGCCCAAATGCTCGCGTCGGGAATCATCAGTCTCTACCAGGTGATGTCGCACAAGCGATCCGTTCTGCTCACCCAGATCTGGGCGTATCGGTGCCAAAACGGCGTCATGCAGGTGATATACCTCGCACAAGTGATGTATCAACTCATTTACAACTCTGACTTGTACTTGCTTGGGCTCGGGACGGGGACATTGACGACGGCATCCATCGCTAACCTCACGTGCTCCTTCTTCGCCTTTTCGTACTCGTTCATCAACTTGGTCAAGGCTCGGTCGGGGGATCAGCGACTGGATCGTCGATTTCGACTCACGTGGGAGGTGATGCAGGTTGCCATCACTCTTTGCGTTGGCTCGGTGTTGAGGTCCATACAGCACACACCTATCGGGCCTATTCTTTCGCAGAACGCTGAAATCTTGCGCAAGACATCCGCTCGTGGTGCGAAGTACTGCGGTCTGAACGACGCATGCGTCTTGTTCACCATTAATATCCCTACCGTCGTGTCGCTTCTGTCCGTCGCATTGGCGCTTGTGGCTTCTCTCATTGCGTACGGCGACAGAAAATCTGCTATTCAGCTGAAGGTCAGAGTCATTTCGTCGATACGTCGCTTGCGGTCGTCGCGCCAGTCACTGGTATGGCCGCGGGGTCTCGATTCAGCTCGGAATATGACGAAAGTCGAAGTGATTCCATCAACTAACGTTAGTACTCTGAATCGTGGACCTGCGTTGACACACAAACTAACGTCGTTTGAGAGAAATTGCATCGGTGGGCCATTCCACAAACTTTTCCGAGACTGCGACGACATTGCGTACGTAATGTACAACGGCAGGCGCTGTACCTCTGTCGAAGCGCTGCTGCTCACCGGAAACTTGTACTACGGTGAGCACGTCTACCGGTCTTCCTCCGTCATACTGTTGCTGTTGGCGCGTATAATACCCCAAAAAATAATACGCACCTTCAATGTGCTTCTACAGTACTTCGCTGGCGCGTGGACCAAAACAACGGCTCTCTCTCTCGAGCAAAGTCTTGTACATGGTATCACGCTAGCGAAGAGAACCACAGGTTGCAAGGTGCTGTTCCTGTGGCGTAGTACGAAAAAATTCCATTCTCAAGTGAATAATTCAACTTACGCTTTCGACACGACCATTCCGGGTGTACCAAAGACACCGTACTACGCACTCTGTTACCGAGGTACAGATAAAAGCTTGTTAGAGATTCCATGACGGTGGCTACCTATGCATCTGAAAGAAGAAGAAAAAACTTACCAATCCACTCTTCCGTGTCCAGCCTTGTCCAGCTCTCCAAGCCAGACCTTGACGATTGCGTCCATGCTCTCTTCAGCCTGGGCAATGACAGCCCTGTCGAACCTGCCACGCTTGAGGGCTTCGATAGCCGACATGGTGTCGCGCACTGCTTGCGACGAGTAAATAACCCCGTCGTACTTGTTCACGTGACGCTGTTCGGCGTTTGCATCAAGAACACGCAGCAATCTCTCCTCCAATGTTCTGGGGCTCTGGCGTTGGGCAGGCACTTGCTCCACTCCAGTCTGTCCAATGTGACGCGGTACATCCACCCGACTTGGGTCTACTCGCGGCAAAATGCGGCGTTGTCGCATACTGAAGAGCTGGCGTTGTCCAGAGGCTGGGATTGCATCGGGGTTAACAGCACTATCTCGAGTTTCGTCCGAACTCGAAGCTGTACTTTGTGTAGCTGCTTCCACTTCGTGCGGTGTCAAGAAGTTGTGACGTTCTACTCGCGTTTGCTCCTGGGGCGAACCAGCACCAACCGACGTGTTTTCGTTGCTTTGTTGAACGTCATCCGTCCTCGGTCGCTTCACGGTCCTCAACTGCTCCGGATCCACCTGAATCGGTCGGATCTGCAGCCAGTCATGCAGATACAGTCCGTCCAAGAAGTCTCCGCAGAAGTGCGTGAAACCTGCTC
The DNA here is from genome assembly GCA_000687305.2 of Phytophthora rubi. NCBI lineage: Eukaryota > Oomycota > Peronosporomycetes > Peronosporales > Peronosporaceae > Phytophthora > Phytophthora rubi. The sequence continues at coordinate 111,007 of KZ985347.1, forward strand.
TACCCGTGCCGAGCTGCTTCCATCGAGCCAAACTCTCCTCGTACCGCGTCGTCATGTCCTTCCAAATGGCACAGAGCTTGGCAGCCGAGTGGTGCGGTGCCAATTTCGGGTCAATCCCGTCGTATCGACCAGATTGGCCCACTACCACATTTAACTGCGGATTTTCACTTGCATAGGCCGCCGCCACTTCTCTCCAAAACTTGACCCTCCCACCCACAGGATCAACTTTCAGACCGGTAGAAGGTAGAACCCCCGACTCGACCATCCTGAGGAAAAATGTAGGACTGAACATGACGTTGGCCAGTCTGAAGCCACAGTGTTTCGTCCTGCCTTCCACTTCAATACCGACGTTACCGGTACCGGTCTTCTGCTTGGTAGTACCAGTAAATACCTCTCCGCGAATGCGAGCGCGTCGGTATTGAGTCAGTAACTTGATGCAGCCATCGTTGTGGTTCGTCTGAGGGTCGGCCTGCGGGTGCAGGCCCAGCCGCGTGCACCCAGTCCGCAACTTCTTGCTCTGGTGGCTTCGGAGGAGCCGGACGAAGGTTTCGTCCGATGCGTCCCGCGGGAAGTCGTTCACCCATTGGACGATGTCGAGCTCCGGGTCCAGGGACCTAACGATTAGAGGCTCCAGTGGAGCGACGTCCTTGTCAACGCTGGACATGCTTCGGGCTGCAAATCAAGAAGTTTTTAGACCTGTCCTAAAGACCCCTCGAGATGTGATTGGCTACTTGAAATGGGTATATGGTACCACTAATGTTTGGTTATCCTGAATCTGCTTGCTCCACAAAAAATATCATTTTTAAAGTTTTCTCTAACCGGCATGGAGAAGCCCTCCATGCCGGTTAAAGAAAACTTGGCAAAATGATTCGCCTATAGTTTAGAAAACTATTCAAAGGTATAAGAATATACCCAACTTCGAGCCACCATTCAAAACAGAAAAGAAACGACTCTACTAACGTCTCGCTTGTAGTGTGGTTTTGGTTTGTTCGTCACGGGTTACTTACTAGTGGTAACTTACCACTTACCACTGGTAAGTTAAGTTTACTACAGTATTAATACCAGATACGAAGTTCGTCCCCGCTGCCACTCGCTAGAAACGGCGATCGGACGCGCCTACGGTAAGCTTAATAGCTTTGCGGCTTCAACGATAGCGCTGCGGTATCCGGACTCCAACAGGTTTTGGAGAGTGATCGACCAAGCGCAGCCACTGGGGTTCTGCAGCATAACTTATGCAACTGTGCTTGGTGTGTGGTGCTTAATAACGCGGCACCTTCGCGAAAACAAACTGTGTGTGCAGGTCGGTGTCCGCAGCGCAAACTTGCAGACTGCAAGTTGCAGTGGGATGCGAACTTTGTGACCCGTGAATTGACCGTTTGTGGTCGACGCTCTACAGTACGCTCTGTAGTCTGCAGCAGTTTCGATCGCGTCGGAATGCATCTATCGGCTCAGGGTGCAAGCCAAGCGTTCCGAGTTGAATACAATTGGCGCTCTCACTTCCGACGCCGTGGTCCACCTTTAATTATAAGAATACTATTTCCGATAAAAGTCAATAATTTCTGGTAGGTAAAATTCGGTTCATTTACAGGTGTAGCTCCGACGCACGAATGATGATCTCGTCGGCGCGCATGTCTTCCCCGTAAGTGCACAGCGCTCTCCTGTCGTGGCTTCAGCCGTTCCAGAGCGGTTCATGGGCAACTGCATCTTCATCATCGTGGGCGGCGTCGTGCAGACCGTCGTTTCCAACATCTGGGTCTTCTCGGTCGCCGCCTCATTGCTGGCCTCGGTGGCCGGGCACGGCCACCGCGACGATCGGCAGCTACGTCCAAGAGCTGTCGCCGCCGCACATGCGCAACATGCTGGGCCTGGGCCTGCAGATCTTCACGACCATCGGCATCTTGTTCCCGGCCATCGCCTTCTTCTTCGCCAACACGAGCTCTGGCTGGCGCTACCTGGCTGCGTTCCCCGTCGTGCTGGGCGCCGTCTACCTGCTCCTGGCGCCGACCATGTGCGTGGAGAGTCCCGCGTGGCTGCTCACTCAGGGCCGCACGGAGGAGGCCAAGCAGGTCATCGCGCGTCTGTACGGCGAGGAGCACGTGCAGACGGCTCTGTCGTGGCTCGAGGTGAGCAAGAAGCCCGAGACGGCCGAGGAGGGGCTCGCTGCGCCGAAGAAGGAGTCCATGTTCAACCCGCGCTACCGCATGCAGCTTCTGAGCGGCATCCTGCTCTCGTGCGCGCAGCAGCTGTCCGGCATCAACGCCGTCTTCTACTACTCGGGCAGCATCTTCTCGGACGCGGGCATCTCGGACTCGCGCGTGGGCACGCTCATCATCGACTTCATCAACATCTGGCCCGCCTTCTTCACGGGTGTGCTGGCCAACCGCTTCGGCGCG
>KZ985347.1:113634-228468 GCA_000687305.2 Phytophthora rubi
AATCATTTATCTGGCAAAATCGTAGGATGGATTTGCTACCTAAGAAATGCATGATCTTATTGGCTGAAAATAATAATTTACTTGTTGAAGCTTTGAGGATTTCGCTCGAGCAAGTTGGATGGGCGGGCACCTTGGTATAACCCCAAGTCATGGCAAGCTGACGCAGTGCTTGCAAGTATGTATACATGTAAGACTTATGTATTAGGTTAATGGTCTGTGCAGAGAGTGCGTAGTGGTAATAACGAAAAAGCAGACCGCCAAATAGGTGGCTACCATATCCTCAACATCTATTATAGTTGCCGAACTTGGCGCCGTCGTCGTCCGCGCGGTAAACGTTGCCGTCGAAGTGCTTGAGCATGAGGCGCGGGGGTTAAAGGTCAGGATGGCGTCCCAGCGAATCTGTCTGTCCGTGGCGCCGGAGAACGACGCCCAGTCGAGCAGCGCCATGTCGTTCTTGACACTGCCGGGGAACAGCGCGTCCTGGAATACGTCCACGGGGGCGCTGTTGACCGAGCTGAAGAAGCTGTCGGTGTTCAAGATCATCCCGCTGGACACCAGCGACGAGGTATCCATCACCTATGCGGCTGAGGCGCTCAAGGGCGAGCCGATTGACTTGCTGATCAACAACGCCGGCAAGGGCGGCGGCATCCCCGATGTCACCAAGGCCGATATTATGAAGCTCTTGGAGGTGAATGCCGTGAGCCCCTTCCAGATCTACCTCGGGTAGCCTTGCCGCGCTTGATCTCACGACGGCGAAATGCTCCATGATGGCCATTTGGCCGCTGGTCTGGAGGCGGGTCGCCAGCGTGCGACGCCCATCGGTCCGTCGTCAACTAGAACGTCGCAGTCACATCTCGTTGGAGACCTCCGCCGTTACTAAGACAGCCGCAGCGAAGGTGACCAAATGCCGCGACATGGGGTCGCCCGGCAGCACCTTGACCATGTTTGGGATACCAAGGTTCTCAAACGTCCATCAGAGCCACCGCAGTGCCCGCGGCGATCTCGTCTTGCCCCTGACGGTCGAAACTTTGCTGCATGAATTCGAATGCCGCGAACGTCATCCGAACCATTGCACCGTAGCGACTCAGCTGACCTGGGGGGATAACATGTAAATTGGTCTCCGTCGAGTCAAAATGAAATCGGATCCCATGCTGCCCTTCATGGGCCCGCTCAACGCAACCCAGTCGACATTCTTGATACAAAAGATCAGTGAAAATAGTATGTTTCATTTCGTATTATTGCAAAAAGGTTGGCGGAAAATCCTACGAACCCATACAAACAAGTAGTATCTGGCTACGAAACAGCGACAATCAGGGTTCCCTGTTGCAAGCACTGTAAGCTTACGATATCTCTCATTTCCTACATGTATTTCGGTAACATTCTCTTATTCTGTGTTCACCCCAAAGCTCTTGCAACCCGTACTTGCAATAATAGTGTGCATCGGGGCACTATAAATTATATCATATACCGGTACCGGTACATGTACACGGGAATCTGGGGACGGGTAGCAGCACTGACCCAACTGCCGCCGAAGTTGCTGCTCCATCCATCGACTTCTCACATCATGCGGCTCTGACTGGACGGGCGAATGCTGCCCTTGGGCTTTGAAGTTGTCCGGATAATACCGCTCATCCGGTAAATAAACTCGCCACTCGTCCCTGCATTCCTATTGGCTAACGTCAACACCCCTAAAACCCAAAGCCAGAGCGCAACGCGGCACTTGGGGGCCGGTATTCGTGGGCTTGTCCCGAGACCACAATAGACCATGTACATGTATGACCAAACTTGACCGTTTAGCACCAAACGTTGTCCCGACTGGCTGTCCCGTTTGGCCACGGTTCCGTAGGGGTGACAACCCTTCTTTTCATAGATTTTTTAAGTCTAAATTGAAAAGAGATAAATGCCGTCGCTTGACGGATCTCATTATCAAAGAACAGCGCGCGTGAAGTGAGGTGCGCGCCGGACGCGGTGGGTGCCCCCGCCGCCTTCAGCTACACACAGCAGCGGAACGAGGAGCAGCACCACCACTACCGCCATAGCACGGGCAGCAGCAGTAGCAGAAAGACCAACGGCCAACGACAGCGGCACCGCCGCCGGCCTCAAGACCCCTCCATAACGGCAGCGTACGAGCTCGACCGCGACGTGGTGGGAATGCTCGCCGCCAATTGGACGCTCAGCACCGGCACGCCGCGCGCGCCCGCGACCAAGTAGGGTTTCGAGCCCCAGCCTGCAGAGGCGCAGACGATGTACGACCCGGACGCGCTGATGCCGGCGGCAACCAGATCCAAGCCGCGCCATCGGGTCCAGGTTGATGGCCGCCCCGCCCGCGTGACCCACATCGTGGACTCCCTGCATGATGCTCTCCATGTACAGGAACAAGCCGCTGGCTGCAGGTAGTTGCGCGCTACTATGGAGATGTTGCCCATGTCATCACTCTAACAATTCGTTGCGGTTTGTGCTTACAGAATGTATTGATATAGGTCGGAAACAATAAGCTAACGACGAAACTTAACTGAAGAAGGATGATATCGTGTCTTGCCGAGATTTCTTTCGACGCTCACAGTGTGGGTTTATGCTTGAGGGTCCACACTTGCGTTTTCGTTCGCGGCAGCTTTTACAGGCTGGAGCGGGGCGCTTCGTCTCAAGTTCGTCGGCGTTACTGGATGCTTCAGTATGTGTAGGATGCAGATTAGCACCGCTCGCGCTTTGTTGTATTACTGACGTTGTTGTAAGAGTCTGCTTCTTCTTTTGGTAGTATTTCTCCAGGCGCTTTCGAAGGGCATTTTGGGATATTGTCGAGTGCGGCTTCAGTCGCTGGAATTCTTCAAGTAATGAAGGCCATTTTCCCTGTGTGTGCCTGGGAAACTTGTCCGCGATATTAAGCAAATGCTCAGCTGTGCTCTCGTCAAGCACTGGAGCAGGATCGAGAGTGCCTGAAAGAGGCATGATTCGCATAGCCGTCCCCGGTGAGTTGAACGCAGGAATTATGGTCGATTCTTCTTGTACTGATGCTCTGGTTGTGGCGTGCTGCTGATGATTCAGATTAGGCATAGCTTGAGTAGTAAATGCCACAGCTTCTTCGTTCAAGGCGGGTTTGGCAGCTTTGTGAGAGTCTTCGGCATCAGCAAACGCTGCGGTGGCCTGGACAGATTGCTGAGCTGACAGAATCGTTGCCCTGCGCTTTGAAGTGGCCTCATGAGAATTTCTTACGAGCTGCGGGGACGTAACACCAGTTGTATGTATACACAATGTGTCATTTTGAGATTTCACAGTCTTCAGCCTTCTTTTTCTTGTGACGATTTTCGCTGCGCTTCATTCCTTCCCATCGTCGCTGTAGCAGTCCTTCAGATTTCGGTTCAATACCCGAACACATGAAGCGGCGAAGTTGTACACCATGAAATATGTCTGCTTCCTCTTCTTCAACCCAGCTGTGCGCACCATTGCGTAAAGATTTTTCATCAGTGCTTCTTCATCGGGACTCACGGCGTCATCATTGACAGCTTTATCAACAGCGTGAATGATGCGACGACCAGGGCACACAGGTTTAATCATGAGCTGGTCGTCGACACCTCCTATACGTCTAGCAATCGCTCTAAATCCTCGCTTTTTTACACCAAGAGCAGGATTATCAAGTTGCTGAACTGCCGCGTTGTACACAATGGTAGCTATGACATCACTTGTTGACCACGGTTTATTCGCAGCGAGTTGTTCCGCTCTCAGTTCCTTCAAAAGCGAGAATTCACGGGCCGTAAACTCAGTCGAGGATTCATATTCAGGTTCGAGGCCTAATAATTCCACAAAGACCTTGCTGCTTGTCGACTTCCGAGCTTTGTGCGCATTTAATAGGAGCTCCCGGATATCACCTGCAACTTCATGTTGCCGAAGGAGCCGTGACTCAATTTGCGTGGTGTCAAGACGGATCATATCAAAGAGGCGCTCCCACGGGCGATGTTGTGGGGCTGCAGCGCTGCCTAGACGGTATTCGATCGTTGTCAAATCTGTTTTCGAGCTTCTAGACAGTAACATGCGCATGTACTCCAGCTGAGGCGTATCTGGAAGAGACCCAGCGCATATCAGTGCGCTCTGGCACACACTCCGGAAGTCCGTGCCGTGAAACATGGGATTTCGACGGTGCTTGGCGCCTACATTCAAATTATGCTGGGCAAATTTTAGTCAGATTTAATAGCCACGACTTCCATAAGTAATCTAAGCACACACTCACCTGCAAAATGAATATGTCGAGAATTCTCATGCCAACTTCCACAGAGAGTACCCGATCAAGGAGTTTACGAAGCTTCGAATGAATTGCTTCTAGCTGACTCGTGGATACAACCCGCACCTCTCCTCCCTTTTCAGTGTACTGATTCTCAGCAACGTAAAGATCACCACGGCGAATCTGAGCTAAGTTACTTTCAACGCAACCTTCCCACTCAGATCGCTTCACACGGATGCTGGCCAGGTCCAGAGACTCCACTGCTGCTTTGAAAAGTTCTTCACATTGAGCTGGGGGTCGGAGGTTGCGCTGGAGGTCATAAATTGCCGCTGATAGCTGCCCTGCTAGCCATTTCTTCTTTGCACTATCACTGATCTTTTCTGTTAATCTTGTGATAACATGAAAGGGGTCTTGTTTTATCTCTACTGCTCCTCCGAACACTCTCGCAATTAGATTGCGAGTGGGGTTGACGTTATCGCACACACAAATCCGAGGCCTATCGGAACCACTACCCATTTTTTTCACCATGCTTTGGAGAAGCACCTCTGACTCAGCAAGATTTTAAGACTGAGTTAAACTTCTCCCCATAATCTGACCTACTTCGTTTTGCACCAGTAGCAGCATGCGGATGCTGGTGCTTTGTTCTTTGCTGCCATTCTCCCCATACACTTTTAACTTGCTGCAAAACTTCTGCGAGTGATCTATGCGAAATACACGGTTGCACTTAGTATCCAGCATTTGAGCTGCACACAATCGCGAGTAAATGTTAGTGTGGGTTAGCCACAGTTCCTTCAGCACTTCAGCATCAATACACAAATTGTTAGCTATGTACTGGGCCTCTGTCGGAGGTAATGGAGGAGCGTAATCAGCATTTTCCAGACGCAGTTTCTCCACCGATGCCCCTACACGAGATAAAATCAGGTAGTACCGGCGCTGCCGTCGTCCGGGAAATGTTTGCAAATGCACCTGCAATTCCTTTAGTAGTCAACATACTGTCGTACACAATATCGAACATGTCAGTCGAAATATTGTCATTTTCACCCAAATTTGTAGAACCTGGAGGGAAGTTGGGAGCAATCTGAATCAATTCCAACCGGTTTTGACCAATCAGAGGTGGCGTATGTCTCATGGACTCAGACACACCACAAGATGTGCGCCACCTCAGACTCTGAGTTGGAATTGGAGGTCGATTGATGACTTCTGATTGGCTGAATATAGCGCGAATCGATTTGAAATCGATTCGCGAAAGCGATTCGATTCAGGCCATTCTCACAAATTCGAATGAAACTCACAATACCAGACTTGTAAGTGAGCAAATACGAAAAGTGAAGCACAAAAGTTTTAGAGGAAGCCAGATATGCATCGCTTATAGCAGAGAACGACTTTTTAGCTGCACCAGCGCACTGATAGCGCGCGTAATACAATACCGTTCGGTGATCTACGTCTTCGACAAGTCGCTCTTTGTATTCTTTCACCTTTGGCACACAACAGCACCCCTCTATCACGCACTTCGGCCTTCGGTTTGGCTCCAGGCACTCCGGTGCCCACGTAAGCGTAGGATAACAAAACCATTCAGACAATAGTAGGCCTGTCCCCACCTCTGGGTATCTGAGCGATGGTGGAAATAAGCGCAACGCAATGGCTTCCACCCCCGCAGCTTGGGCGGGGCTCTTCTTGCCCATGGTGGCTTTTCACCAAATATTTATTTTTGCATCAGCGGGGGGCGGACCGCCGCAACCCTTGCGGGTTGCGGAGGCCCGCGGGCCTCACGGCCCGCGAATACCGGTCAAGCCCACTTGGGTCCATGTGTTTCCTGCGCACATGTCCTGGTCTATTGCTCTCCCGATCTCGCCGCTCTTCCCCTGTCTTCCTGGCTCAACCCACTCACTGAAAAATTGACGTTCAATCGAGCACTCTCTGGCCGACGTTCGCTCTCGGTGGTCTGAGCATTCGCGCTCCAGACGTCCGAGATGACCACCTCCGTGCGTACCGCATCGAACCGGACGGTACTTTTCAACATCGACGAAGACAATGTGCCGACCGGGAATTCCACGACCCGGACGGCGTCTTCCAGGTCGCACTCGTCCAATTCCAGATCACGGTCTCACTCGCGACGCAAGACACGAGAGAAGAGCAGGACAGAGGAAGTCGCAACCGCCGACTTTCGAGGCACGTCCCCAACCATGAACGGAAGAGACTTTCAGGAAGTCACACCCACGGAGCGAGTCCCGACGCTCGACGGCCAGGGACACATTAACTTCACCAGTTCAAGGTACAGGAAGGCGGTGGACACTGCCAAGCGTAGCGTTCGGGCTAGAGGAGCACTGCCGGTAGGCTCAGCGAGGTCGAAAGATCCGTTCAACCCGATTTCGCCGACTCGGATGAGTCGCACTCAGACGGTTGATGTGCGAGAAGAAGAGGAGGAGGTTCTGGACGAGTACGAAGACCGACAGCAGGATTGTCGCGGACAATTCCAACAGCAGGACGCTGAACCCTCTCAACCCCGTGGTCGGTCAAGGTCACGAAAGCAGAGCATCTACGGGAGCTGGTCCTGTTGTGGCCATTCGTATCCTAATGCGTTCTTGAGGCTGTGCACAGTGGTGGTGGTGGTGCCGCTCGTGGTATGCGGCTTAATCTTCTGGCCGGTTCTAGCAGCGTCGTTGCTCACGACGATATTGCTGTGTGTCTGCTGCTACGAGCATGCATGGCTGTCGTTCCGGATTCATGCCCAGTTGCTAGCCACTTACCAGTGGTACGAAGGAAATGAAGGACCAGAGGACGCAAGAGACGATATCGGAGCTAGTACGCGAAGCAATGCATCTGTCCTGTGCGGGTACCAAGAGGACGGAAGGCGATTTCAGAACTCATTCGTGTGCGCGGGCTTCACGCAGTCCACTACGTCGCTGCCGATGACCAACTCGACGGTACTTTGCTCCGAAGATGGAAACACGACCTTCTTAACCACGAACGACAAAGACAGTTTCTCAGACCCAGCAGTTGAGGCGACAATGCGTCCGAAAGAGCGGTCTACCGTGCATTTGCTGGAGTTGGAAACTTCACGAGGTGTCCTACTCGGTATGGCGAATATGCTCTTTTGCGGGAACCTATGGCTAACTCGCTTCGTGGTGGCTGCACTGCTCACGGTGTGCTGGTCCGTTCCAGCGACGATGGTGTTCCCGATGATCCCGTTCCCTGTGGCTAGTACGCCCCGGGATATCGCGTCGGCTCCGTATTACTTCTACGTGGTGAACTTTGGTGCATCTCTCTGCGCTGTGTGCTGCCCCAACTGGCCTCGCGCGTTGTCGTTGGTGGTGCAGAAGACTGCCTTTGAGGTGCTGCTGCTGAACGCGCTCAACTGTCCGCTGGCAGCCAAATTCGAGTGCACTGCAGCTCCGCTGACGTCTCTGCAGACCTTCGTACTAGGTGCCATGGCGGTTGTGTTGGTCCACGCTCTGTCCGCACGTGGACCTGCTAACCTCGTCGTAGCGTTGACCCTCGACTTGCTGGGCTACGTGTACATTGCTGGAGCTCTGGGACTGCTCATCTCGATGGTGGATCCGACTGACCACAACTCGACGTGGGCGACGATTTGGCTTGGCATGTTGAGTGCGATGTGGGTGGCGCAGTTCGCCGGCTACGTTTGCGAAGCCATCATGTTCCGCTTCCAGCTCGCGCACATGAAGCTGCTGCCATCGCGGATTGTCGTGACTTTGGATGTGGAAGCGTCACTCTGTGCCATCGCGGCTGGCAGCCTCGTGCTCGTCTTTGGCGGCGCAATTCTGGATGTCCCCGGTGGTGTGGTACCAAAAGTCCTCTTCACGACTGGCAGCGTGCTCATGGCGCGATTTGGGCGGATAATTCTTTCACTGCTCAAGAAGGCGTCGGGCGTTCGATGGAGCGGTCGACTGATGCCAGGCTTTGGTGGAGCATTGGACGGATCCCACGCGCTGCTCTTCACGTCCATCGTTTTTGTCAAGTATTATCTGTACGTCCGCGCACGCGAGACCACTGCAATGGCTGACAGCAGAGGCAGCGGCGACTCCGATCTGTGGGCCACCGTCACGTTCAGCACCGACCTCAGCAGTTGAGATAGACACAGCTTGATGGTACTGAAGTATTTAAGTTAAATGGAGGCGAATCTAAGCTCTTGCAGTCGAAAACTCATGCGTTGGCACTCATGCTTCACTACACCGATACTACCGAACTCTTTTGCTCAAGTAACACCTTTGAAAAAACTGGATCGAGTGACAAATAGAAAACCCGTTTGGAATACAGCACTTCGCAGCTTGTCCGTGACTGGCAATGGCAAATACTGTAGTCAGCTTGAGGCAAACGCCCTATTCTATTTTGGACACGATGCCCTACACCGTTCACGCTAATTAGTCGGCCCCTGACTAATAATGGTTTACGATTTTTGTAGTTGAAAGTCGAACAATTGAACAGTTCTTGTAAACGTAATATTTGCTCTTCACAAAATCTAAGACAATGATTGGCTTCAGCTCGATGAGATATGTCCAAATCCGCTGTCTTTGAGTAAAAAGCAGCTCTTTGAAGAAATTTTGTTGTGCAGCGTGTCATGAAAAAGTACACAAGCACGACTAATTGCGAAGCACGACTAAATAGCGTGAACGGTGTAAACAGTTCGGGAAGAAGGAGCACGTGAGGTTAGCGATGGATGCCGTCGTCAATGTCCCCGTCGCGAGCCCAAGCAAGTACAAGTCAGAGTTGTAAATGAGATGATACATCACTTGTGCGAGGTAAACCACCTGCATGACGCCGTTTTGGCACCGATACGCCCAGATCTGGGTGAGCAGAACGGATCGCTTGTGCGACATCACCTGGTAGAGACTGATGATTCCTGAAGCGAGCATTTGGGCTACCACGAGGCCGGGCAAGATACTGATGGAAACTCGATCTGCGTAGCGGCTGCGAAACGTGTTGAGATTCATACCCACGCGGTTGGGCACGTTGGGGTCGATGTGGTGCTCCCAATCCCACAGTGAATTGAAGAAATTGTGGATACAGACATCTCCAGTGCTGCACAGTGGAATATCATCGGGGGAGTGAACCATCAGTCCATAGCTCAGCCAGTGTTTCGAGACCTCGCACGTGTCTTCGATGAAGACGCCGGTCGTATTCACCGCACGCACACGACAGCCACCGTAGTACGCTCGGAAGTAAGACTGCACCACAGTCGTCGCTCCATTTTTCGTTTTCGACTTGTCCGCTGGCGCTGAGCGAGAAATCTGCGGCAGACTACTCGTGAAGCTGTAAGGGAACAACTTCAATTGATCCGGAACCACCTCCAACAGGTCTCGACCTTCCGTGTCGAGTGCCAGCTTCGAACCAACGAGCTCGTCCGTTATTTCGACTACAGGGCGACACTCAGTGTAGTCGGGGAAGACGTGGGTATCCACGGCAGGGACCTGTCCGAACTCTTTGCTGTCTCGCGCTATCGGGTACTGGAAGAGCCTCACGACGGACATCATCGTCCACCCGGTAACGCACTCGTCAGCGTGTTCAATGGCTAGTTCAAGCTCGCGTACCATTTGTGGCGAGAGGTTGAGCTTCGCCATGTTGATAATGCTGAGCAACTCTTGCGCAGTACCCGTGACAACGATCGGTGAGGTCCCCCACTCGTTCTTGCTGCTTTGGCAAAGGGTGCCATTTGCATCCAGAGCATCGGAGAACGCGAGCACCTCGTCACTGAGGGAGCTGAAGTCGTACAGCGACACGTTCGGAGCCAAGGAGGTGAAAGTGAAGAAGGGCGGAGCGGACGTAATGGCCACATTCTCGATCAACTTGTACTTGAGCATGGCGATTTTGCACGGGCCAAGACACCCGGTGCACCCACCAGCCATCGAAGGATCTCGCTCGGTGAAGGCAAAGATGCTTTGCTCGGCTCGTATCAAGACCGTGGCGTGCGATAAATAGTCGGTGGTGGTGAACAGCACAATCAACACGGACGCGTCCTGCAACAGCGATGTATGCTGCGATGGCAGCCGGCCGAAGAAGAGATCTCCACCCTTTCGTCCTTTGATCTTGAGCCTTTTGACGATAGTACGCTTCCACCCAGTGTTCAGATGCAACACCTTCGTGGCAAGTAGGTCCGTTCATCGGCGATACACCAAGAGTCAACGCACCGAAGTCCACTTGAGTCAACTGACGTGTTTTTGAGCGAAAATAACTTAGAATGACTTGGGGTGATCCGATCATGCAGCTATGACTTGTATTGACTTGAGAAAACGTAAGTCCCTCAGAGCGACGCGAGGTTTTTCTTATCCCAGCAAAATCGGGATAACGGTCGCCGGTGGGTTAATATAAACAGTATGCCGATAGCGAAAGGGTAAAGCTGCATAATATCGAATACTACACCATGTCAATATCTCCCGAGGGGCCTTGGCTCAGCTCAAAGTTATGCGTAGAACATCAAAGGTGTTAGTTTTGTAGGCAAATCTGAAATCGTGTCGATATTGCAACACACCCGGCCTCGTGATGGAATAAACACTGGGTACAGACTATCAAAGTCGACGGCTTTTCCGCAGCTAAATGCATTCAGTGACCGAACAGAACAATATTTTAGTACAGTGTAACATACATTATCAATACAAGACTAATACCTCATTTTGGCAACCATCTTTATACATGCTTTTCCATCAGGTACAAGTTTCCTGGACGGATGTGGTGCCTTTTTTGCCCCTATGATAAGTAGCACCTAGCAAATACAGGTAGATATATGAGTAATACAACACATGCATGCTGATCACACATCAGTTGCAATTCTGGTTTGTTGAACAACATCTGAAATTTAGCAAACCCGCAACTACCTCACGGGCAGCACGACGATTTCTAGAGGAGTGGTATCGCAACCATATATTCTTCGACCTGGTGAACACTCGTGCAGCTGCGCAGTTCGGTAGGTGTCTTCGAGCCGCTCGTACATGTGTGATGAGCACTACTCCTTTTTACAAATGTCCATACATTTGATCTACAAAGGTCGACGCAAGGTTATCTAGTCTGGAGTACGGTGAGCCGATCTTATGTATCCAGCCGAGCTGCCCCTCTATACAAACAACACTACATTTGGTCTTCAAATGACCACTCAAACTACTAGTGTTGTGTGGCTGCGTATCCGAATATGGTGGCTTCAATCCCGTGTACCAAACCGCACTCGGATATTAATAGACATCGGTATAGTCACCAACACCAACATATACGGCATGACACGGAGGAAAAATGATTATCAGCTCAATCAGGACTTCAAACGGTGACGATTGTCCTCCCGATTTGTGACTGATGTCGTAACAAGGCCTCCAAACGGTAGGTCCTCATCCGCCCCCTATATTTAGTGCAACAAGTACTAACGCTTTATGCATATCACACTCTAGACAATATAGTAGCCTTCCAGGAAGCTTAGAAACATTTACATCGAGCCGGGGGGGGGCGTCGAAATAACCTCCTTTGCGAAGTTTGGATTTGCGGTATCGATATGTGCGCCAAGGTGGAAATCTCGATGGAAGAGAAGGAGATGATTATTTTTTTTGGAGAACAAGCCTTGACCGATTACTACAACCAGAATTATTGTGGTATGGACAGGCAATCGATTGCACCGACCAACTCAAGTGATGCAAAAATGTGACGACCATGAAGAGCTTGGTGGATCGCAGTGCGAGAATGCGCAAATGGCGGGTGCTCGGATCGTCCAAACAAAACAGTGGATGGTGATTTCGCTATCGCCTGCAATAGCACTGCTATAAGTGATCAGGATATCCGGAGAGTCAGTAACCTTGCCCCCTTTACTCCGCCACGGGAACCTCACCCGCCAACATCGTCTGCCGGACACAGCGAGTCCAAATCAAGCGGAAACCCATCTACGAAACCCATGTGTGCAGTGCAGTATGCATAGTCGAATGTTCGACGGCGCGATCATGCACGAAGTGTGGTACATTTTTAACATCACTTTTGTTCGCATCACGTTTGTGTGACGCTGAAACGTCGAGGACCGGATGACCAACTATTGTGCAACTTTGATGATGCCTGTTATTGTAGCAGGCAATGCTATCAGGCAGTTGGTATCTCAGGAGAGACTGCAGAAATAGCATTGCTTCGCCCCTCAAGCACAGACCAGACGCTATCTCATGGTTCAGCATAACCCTGTGTATCCATCCATGCTTCCTGGTCAGGCGTGAACGCAGATCTTGCATTCATGAATTTCTCGGCTATCGATTTTACTCTACGAGTAAGCCCCGATCTCAAACCATCCAACTTCGTCGGTTTCTTAGGCTTTGGATCAGACTTTGGTTGATTTGAACCACCGGGTGTCTTTATGTTCGCCCTGGTTTGTGACTTTTTGGAGCCACTCGCAGATGATGCGGTATCCGATTTTTTTTGCTGCTGTGGTGGCGC
Source organism: Phytophthora rubi (assembly GCA_000687305.2). Taxonomy (NCBI): domain Eukaryota; phylum Oomycota; class Peronosporomycetes; order Peronosporales; family Peronosporaceae; genus Phytophthora; species Phytophthora rubi. The sequence goes on from KZ985347.1 coordinate 126,254, forward strand.
GCGCATTAGCACTTGAATTGGTTGGCTTGGTGCACAGTGTGCAGGTTTCGCAGTACGTGATTGCGATTTTGTTTTTTCTTCGATAGCCGTGACGTCGGCGCTGCGAATTGGATTGGCGTAGTGACCCGTTACAATATACACAACTAATGACGATGATGTCGGTGTTCCAACAGCTACATATAAGATTCGGTGGACAAACACCGCATTTCAGACTGAAAAACACCATGTCGACGAAAGTACCGTCTTTCGAGGGGTTCAGCAATTTGTGGCAATGCCGAAGCACATTGTTGATTTTGGTGAGTCATGGAGCTCTCTCTGTAGTGTGGCACCGAGATATACATACCTTTCCTTCTCTTATCGATGAATTTGAGGTGATTGACGAGAATGGGTATCGGGGGTGGTCTTCTTTTCGAAGTCATAAGGAGCTCGCATTGATTTATGCCCTGCGGAAGTTGAAGAGATCGAAGGAATGTCATTTTCTCCAACGGTATCTCAGGATCAGGCCCCGGGTCTGTTTACTCATGGCGACGGTAGCACGACAACCAAAATAAAAGCGGCAGCAAGAAATTATTTGGAAACTTGGCCACGTCAAGCTTTTTTGCGTTCCTACCACTCTGGCTTTGGAAGCAAGTCGTTGTATTTTTCTAACGGTTGGGCGTCAGCAAGTGAAAGTGCATCGACTAAAAACATTGAATTGGGCGAATTTATGAAGGTTCTCGGGATGTTATGGTACATGGCACTTGTCGACAAGGGGGGGATGCGAAACTACTGGTTCGATGATGAAGAAGCAAGCATTTTGCGTGGAGCCGGATCGAGAAATCGGTCAAGCCTAATGAGTTGGCGACGATTTCTTTACATTTGCAGCCACTTGTCCTTTCGAGCCAAAGTAACCACGGATGAGGTAAAACGTGACCCAGCGGCGAAAATGCGACCGCTTATCTGGATGCTGAAGAAGCGTTGCAGTAGCCATGTGCTCCCAGGCAGAAACGGCGCAGTCGACGAAGCCAGTACACCGTTCACGCTAATTAGTCGGACCCTGACTAATAATGGTTTACGATTTTTGTAGTTGAAAGTCGAACAATTGAACAGTTCTTGTATACGTAATATTTGCTCTTCACAAAATCTAAGACCATGATTGGCTTCAGCTCGATGAGATATGTCCAAATCCGCTGTCTTTGAGTAAAAAGCAGCTCTTTGAAGAAATTTTGTTGTGCAGCGTGTCATGAAAAAGAACACAAGCACGACTAATTGCGAAGCACGACTAAATAGCGTGAACGGTGTATTGCTTTCCTCTCGAAATATGCTAGGCACATAATTGTCTACAACCCACGCAAGCCGATTGGACAATATCATTTAAATTGTAGGTCGGTTGGTGCGCGACGACATGGATTGTCCTAAACTTCAAGCTTCATTGCTCCAGTGAGCTGGAGGATCGGCTTAGCGACGTTGTTCCGGTTTCGGAGATCAATCGAATTTAACTTCTCACAAAGAAGTCATCGGAGTTTCTAAAACATGTCATTGAGATCGCGAATGGACTGCAGGTCTCACATGTCAAGGCGTGTCATAAATACTGACGATTTCTATACCTCGTGTCAACTACTTGACTATTTAGAAACGATCGGTTTGTACAGACGTGGAACTGTCCGTTCATCGAGCAACAATTTCCCACGATTAACGGTGATTTAGGCAAGTGAATAAATGGAGCGAGGTGTGATGAAACATGGGGTCTGCTTGGATAAACATATCGTTGCAGCTAGCTGGGTTGATGGATCCATTGTAAATCTCGACTCGAATACTGACGATTCGGGCACATATACGGTGTTTCGTCGTATCAAGCAGGCACAAATGACATTTGAAGCTCCAACATGCATTAGTGAATATACCAGTGCAATGCAGGAGGGGATCGCCATGAGCAAATCCGTGGTCGATTCCCTATGGCGGACGGACACTCCTTCAAAAAGTGGTACAAAAAGCTTGCATTGGCGATGATTGATATCGCTCGGTGCAATGCGTACATCGACCATCAGTTGGTTTCAAATTCGTTCGCATTCCGGTGAGGTCCACCGGGGCCGAGTTCCACTCATAGATCTCGTGATTGGTTCGGAAAGCCGTATCCTGCTTAAACGACCGCGTCATCCTCATCTGGTGATACCCACTGGCGAGATTCAGAATAGAAAGGACTCCGGTATCTTTCATGCGATCAAACAGCTTATCGATGTGAGGAAATGGAATCTTGACGACCTCCGATGCAAGCGGTAATCAATAACCCAGCGGATCGGTATGTTGGGGTTGCTCGAGTATAACCATTGCAACTTAGACAGAAACTTGCCGGTGTCAGGATCTTCCTTCGGCTCCCGAAACCATTACTCACTCAAGGGAGCGCGACATCTGAATCCAAGTACTCCTCAGTAGGTCGGCGACGAAGAATTCAAGAGCCTCTTGTACTAAGGCAGCCATAAACGATCGGTGCATGTCACGACCATAGATATCAGTACCGTCTCCGTAGGCGTCGAGCAAGTCTTCTTCTCCTCTCAGCTCTAAGTTTGAAACCAACTGATGGCCGATGTACGCATAGCACTGAGCGATATCAATCATCGCCAATACAAGCTTTTTATACCACTTTTTGAAGGAGTGTCCGTCCGCCATAGAGACTCGACCTCGGATTTGCTCATGGCGATCCACCCCCTGCATTGCGGTGCTGATCGCCGCGCTGGCCGAACTATGTGCCGAAGATGTCCATCCTGCTGTTGGTCGAGTAGCTGCTGGGGTTTCTGTCCCCTACGTTGACAAGCCATGCGATGAAGGACCGCATGATGCTGAAGATCAAGTTGCTGTTCGTGGTGCTGTCCGGTGGACCTCACCGGAATGCCTAGGACATGGTCCCAACTGATTATGAGCCAGCTGTTCTCTACGCCATTGACCCCTTTGTGTAGGGGTGCCCTTACCGCCTTAGCCACGAGGGATGTGCATCTTCGGGGTTCAATGCACCTCTCTTTTGGAGAGACTAATGTCCCCCGTGGGAATCTAACCGCGTAAGGTCCAGAAGCTTTAACCAATCGCCCACGTCACTGGGCTCAACCTTCACCGCTGCCCGGGCTCCTAGAACGTTGTTTGCCGATGTTTTTTCGCTCCCGCCGGTGCCTTCGTGTAAGTCGGGGGGAGGGGGGGGGGTCAGCGTCCGACGAACGTGCTCAACGGTTCACGCGACTTGTATTCGACGAGCTGAGACTCATGCCAAGCTAATGAAAATGTTGTCATGTGATCAGTACGTGATGCTCAGCATCAAACAGCCCACATCGACAATATACTGTGTCGAAGCCGCTCAGGTCCAGATACAGATCCACGCAGCGTCCGTACCAAATGCTACGACGGTTAGCGCAATCAAACTTGACGAAGCAGCGAAGAAGTCATTTTAGAAAGGACATGCGCAGGCTCCTGCGCACAAGAAACTGTAGAAGTCAGTAATCTATCGAAGAGTACGAAATGCGTGGTGGTCGCGTTTTCTTGAAGACGGAGGGTAACGTTCGGCGACTGTTCAGTGCCCTACCAGCGGCAGCTTAGGTTGGATGTAATCCACAACTTGCATGATGCTGCAATAATGGCACACCCAGGAATCCAGTGTACGCAGCATGCAGCAGCACAGCTGCTCTCTGGGCGAGCAACCATCTGGATTCCAAAGCAAATGTCCGAAGTTGGTAGTGGTGTATGTTGTACAAGTCGAGCACGGGACAAAAACTACAGCCGACCCCAATGCCAGTAGCTTTTTGAGATGTCATTTCGACAGACTTCATCACTCACTTGCATGTGTCGGATGGCTTCGATGCCATCATGAACTCCGTCGATAAGCTGACAAAGCGCCCAATGTATATCCTGACCCATGCCACGGCAACGGCAGAAGGCACGGCGAAGTTGTTTTTCAACAGTGTCATCCGGTACTACGGAACCCTTGGTATCCGTTTACATCAAAACCGAATAACCAGACTGATACGTGTAATGTATCCGCTATAACGCCTCCCGCTCGCACTACACGCAGTCCTCACAACGAGATGTCAGCATCTATGCCAGGCGTATACACCTTCAACAGCAACCAACACAACGCACACACCAGGAGTTCAACTAGAAGGCAATGTGCTTTGGCGATCGCTGTAAGTTCGTCATACCGTTAGTCGAAGATAGCATAGCAGCCTCTGTCGACCGACAAAGTTGAACGCAGACAACAATGGACGGGACATAAGAAACGAATTCGCAGTGGGACGAGTTCTATTAGCTACTCAGAACCTAATTAATCACGCAGTGTCTGGTTTCGTAGCAAGCCAGCTTGCCCATCGCTTCATTAGACCATCCGCCGTGTTGGCGCAGCATGGCAACACGTACACGCTAGACATATCGTCCAGCGTGCGCCTCGGCCCAACATGTTACACTGGGCTGCTGATGCTTTACACACATCACGAGTCACGTACTCCTGGTGGCCCGCCGACGCCTGCTCGAGTGGAGCAACGGACTTTGGCACGGCGCGCAGGGTCAATCCGAGGTCGACTTGCATGTTTGAAGCCGTCTGCGAGACTTGGACGAGCTAGGCCTTCAACAATTTTAGCTCCTGCTTCAAGGAAGCAAATTCTACCACCCAATGGGCCGCCTTGAACCCCGTTACGAGATGAATGGCGAAAGCTTGCTGAATCGCTCATCAAATGGTTGGTCGTCATATGCGGAAGCAATGTCCGGGTCATTTTTTCATTCATGGGAGAGGATTATCTCCTAGTCATGAAACGTGGGAGCCGCGGTACCGGCTGTTGGAGGACGTCCCGGAAATGGGCGACCGAGAATGAAGCCAAACCCGCCAAATGGCAAAAAAAACTAGGGTAAGCACTGTAGTTGCCTACGTCGCTTACTCTACTTTTTTACGGACTCGCGTGTGTGCCCGTTTAGGTCTCGTTCCAACGAGCCGTCTGAAAGATGGTAGAGCTCGCACGGAGTGCCAGGGAGCAACACGCGGGAGAACCAACCTCGACTGCACCTTCATGCAGCCGCTCACGTTTACCTCGCTCCAAGAAGTTCTTGATGCTATCCCGTACCTGGCGTATCCCATCACAATAATCAGACGAGTTCCTGTTGAATTTGTCAACGAACGCACTCCAGCTTTAAAACACTGCGTGTTACTTGATAACTTTGCTTTAACGAGGGATCTTCGTGATGAGCGCTCATGGAACTGCCCGGTGTAATACTTGCATATTTGATCCGTATGCGAGTCAAAGTCGATCCCATTTGCAGCACTTACACCAGGAGAAGTCGACACCGGTCCCGCATCAGCGAGTGACAATTAACTGCCACTACGCGAGCGGTTTCGAACTCGCAGCATTCAAGCCGTTCACGCGAGGACTGCTGAAATGCTGTTGGCGATGGTAAAGCTTGTAACAAAGTCAATGCTGGCGAATCAGGACAGGTACTTAAATGACTCTGCATTCCAGGTCAGAATATATCACCTACGATGGGCGGTTCCACGACTTGTCCATATGTCATTTGTGCCGGACTTAGTGGCGGGACACGTCGTCATTGAGCTGGAGGTTATTCATCTCGCTGCGATGGGATAAGAGAAACCGGCCAATTGTCTTCGTCAAAGAATGGAGGCGAACAGGGTGGGGTCGACGGGTTGAAATCCTCATCATTGAGGCTACAGTCATGTTTTTGAAACCAGCGCCACGTGTGTGGTTGCTTGTTCGAATGCGTTGAGGTTTTGAAGTAAAAACCGCGTCTACCTGGGTCTTACTTTATACAAAAGAAACGGTCCAGCTCTTTGAAAAAAAGTTTGCTTCTACCGCAGATCGACGTCACTGTTGAAACCACCGGAGCGGTAAGTTTCTTAATAGAGAGCGGCATTGGTAGCGTTGCTCCGTTGTTGATACACCCCTGTCAAATTTAGGGATTTCGAGGGGAAAAAACTCCCTCCACATAACTTCATAAAAAATGAAGTTAAAGTGCGAAAAATGATACGCCCTCCTCCCAGATGTTTTGTTTTTTCTCGAAAAGGCCGAAATGTTAACTAGCATCGTTTGGTTCGGCGCAGTCTCATACTGTTGTCGGGTGTGATGTCGCACACTTACGCCTCCATGGCGCACTCCTGGATTGCATGTGGACTTGCATTGGATGGTGAGAGCAAGATCGTAGGACCGTACGTCTGCGTAGAGTCGTAATACTTTGTTCGTAGAAACTTACGACGCCTAGGTTTGCGCACAATTGTAGGACTCTGTGATTAGGATCTTACGACTTGTATGTTTTAGCATAATCCTACGACTCTACATGGGATGTAGATAAGGATGGTAAGACGTGTGGCATGAACGACTGGTAGTGGCCGACAAGCAGCGTAGGTAGAGTTAACCGATTCAATCTCACACTCACTTTTGGTTTTGCAACAACAAGCCCTTCTTCATCAACAAGCGCTGCAGTGTTCTTTCTTACCTACCTTTACATACTACGTGTTCAGTAACCGTCCGCTGCCCCACAATTTCGCAAATTTCAGAGCTTCTTCATGCGAAGCGCAACTTTGTTCGGTGACAGTTTAGATAACCAAACAACTGTGGGGACGCCACAAGTGTTGCTGCTGCTTTTACTCTGCTGTTCATGGTCTATTTGCAAAATTTGTGTGGCGCAGTTACGCTGCACAACTATTTACGAAGATCACTTTTATTAATTCATTTTGAATTGCTGTCATGGTAATCACCTAGTTTTCGAATTTGTAAAGTCCTCGCGCGATCTACTTTTCTTCCAACCCTAGGCTAAGAGTATACCGCTGTAATTTCGGTTCTAAACGTGCCTTTTTCAACTTGAAGAATTGTTAGGTATGTTTTTAACCTTTTTGTGAAAGTTAGACTGCCTATAACCCCTCCAAGCCGGGAGCCAAAAGAAACATGTAAACCGCATATTTCAGAGTAGTTAGATTTGTTTTGTGTATACTAAAAGGGTTAGGCGAGATATGATTCACGATGGGCAGCGGTAAAAGGCGTGTTAAAGTATCATAAATGCTGTATATCGGACCCAGAGTAGTGCGTCCATACTGAATAATGCTACATATCACGAAAAGTGACAGGATACCCGTCGAGCAGAAATTTGTGTCTGGGTAGTCCACGTTTTAAAAAAATCCGAAATCGAAACTTCCATATCAACGCATCAAAAAGGAAGTTGGATTGTGACCCCTAGACATAGCGCAAACTCTTGGTGTGTCAGGTCATGTTATATGTGCTATACAACACTCAAGTTATGAAGACAGCCGGGAAATATACCCGGTGACGCATTGATACGACACGATCAATCTCGCGTGAAAGCCGGGGGCTAATATGCTTTATCGGATGTGAATGCACGAAGACGGGTAACCCGTCGTGAAGTTCAAGGCAAATTGATTACACAGCTACATCCACCAACAAAGACAATCAACCTGTTCTTGCTTTTATGCAGCATTAAAACATGTTAATATGTAGCTTAGAGACTACGGACTGGTCTGGCGTCTTTTGCTTGAAGATGGAGTACCAGGGGTTGAAGAGGATCCAGGAATAGACGCATCTGATATCCGACACATCCGGATCCAGTTTCCATTCTCCACTAGGATCAGTAAGTCATTCACCCACTCCTTGGGCCAGATATCCCAGCAAGTCATGGCGACACGGCGGACTTCGTCGAACTCACATACAGAGAAAGATTGGGCCCACCTTGTTGCAGTCCTAGCAGAAGTACGTCGTCGTAGACGCGCGTTGGTTTCCGATCCGCAGGACAGATCTAATCTCGCACGTTCTGGCGCCGCTTCTCTGTGTGGTTCGTTGCGCCATACATCGCTCTGCCGCGCCGAGCGCTCACCGTGCGGGTCCTCAATGAGGGTGAGAGGTTCGTTGGTTGGTGCGGGGGCGGCTGCTGCTTTTCGAACGAGTTCCTTTCGTACATGTCCGTGGTTTGCAGCTGGCAAAGCTGGAGATGAGGCTTTATCATGTACGTGACGTGTGTGACTCGTTCTTTGTGTGGTAGATGTGTGTGTATGATGTAGTCATTGACGATAGCCAAGTCTATCAACCTCAGCACCAGGAACTTGTAATACTTCTTGAAGCGCAGTGCGCGTTGCAGTGAGTAGCGCTGCATACGCAACTGGGTGTGGAGTTCACGCCTCCCATGAAGGCGTGATACTCATTTACTACCCTGGGACACGGGACCTCCACCTGCGCTGTATACACAACTGGTTGTGGACATCCACGCCGCGTGATAGTCTTTACTACCATGGGATACGGGACTTCCACCTGCTCCGATCCATCGTACCGCAATAAACGCTCGACTTCAGCGCTTCCACACGTACATAAGAAACGTTCGGGCCGTGAGTCCCACCAGCAAATCGCTTCCATGTCTGTAACGATCTTCGAGTGTGCCATTTTAAACGACCCGCGTAGAATTGACGGCGATCTTGTCTCTTTCTTACTTGTTTGCGGTACCCCAGCCGATTCGTCATGATAGTGCCGACACAGTAAAACCTCATAAAAAGCAACTGGATAGCTAATGCAACCGAAGTGTAGAACCGATCGACCACAACGAGCCATATACCTTGCTTTCGAGCTTCTGTCCCGAACACCTCCAGCAAGTTCCGCATCACTGCGGCCAGTTCTGACTTCATGTCGTGCTGGTGCGCGTCATTTGCATGTTGTTTATTGCCACAATAGACCTCAAATCTGTCGATATGCATCATAAAACAACTGATTTTAAACCATATAATTCAGCACAATAAAATAATCACGCCAAAAAAAACTTACCAAATGCAGTACGCTGCCACGGTACTGTACAACAAGATGGGCTTCGTGCCCCACTTGTGGGGCTTATCCTTCATATAGACGCGCATCTTGCTGAAAGATGAGCGGCTTGGCAATACAGCCTCATGAATACCAGGTACGAAGGGCCACGTACCCCCGAGCAAACGAACGCTGAAGAACTTCGACAACTTTTCTGATCTTCCATGCGTGGTATGTCGCTGTTTACATTAAAGTGTAGGATGCTGGATATCTCCATGAATTGATCTCGTGACAGCACTGAGCCAAAACATCCACGTGTGATGGCACCAACATCGGTGGTCTTCCAGTGGTTGACCAACTTTTCGCGGTTCGGAGCAAATCTTCTCGCGACCAATTTAGACCTATGCAACGGCAGAGTTCATTCGGCATAATCAGTTTCATTGTCTCCATATCATGCTGACTATCAGACCGGGCCTTACGTCGAAGGTTTAGGTCTCGGCGTCGCTTCTTCTGGTAGCGCTGGTAGGACTCGTCCACACGCAGCGCCAACATCTTGTGATGAAATTCATTTGAGCGCACAGCAATGTGCTGCCACAACACAACTGATATCATGTAGAACAACAATGCGATCGGAGAATCACCATGCCGAAGTGCTTCTGCGGTAGGTTCAGAGTAGCATTGACGTAGCCCAGGGTAGCTGCCTGTGTTATTCACAGGTTCGTAAGAAGCCATCTGGTACTCATTCTTGAATACCTTCTCTCGCTCAATTCGACAGTAAGCTCAGTTAGGAGCTCTGAAGCTGATAAGACCTCTAGGGCTTTGATCAGAACATGTGAGCGTATAAGAATACCCAACCAGGCCAGTATATTCTAATTTAGCAGCTGCCATTGGCTTTAATACGCTGATCTTAAATTGTGAGTTGACCTTATAGTGGATAGTGTGTCGATTATGGAAGGAGCGCGAACAGAAGACTGATAGACATTGCGCGCGAATAGTACTACTGTCGATTTAACGAGGTTAGTTCGCCCACACCCACTTGCACTTCTGCCCGGAAACCAATTTTGTTGAATCAATTCAATTAAAGGATTATCTCGAGTTCAAACGCTAGCTACAACATCCACATAATCTACGCTCGATCCGCAGCGAAGTACGGCACCATCAACGTAACCCTAGATCTGGGTAAGCCCTACCGAACCAGTTCACACTACTCGATCGAACCCCGACACCGTCAGCCGAACGCTTACTAGTAACCTCCTTCAACGCAGTTTTCAGGTTGCCTTCATTGCTATTGTACACAAATCCAACACCCTTGCGTGCATACCCCACTAAACTTCTAGCACTCCTCTCGAATCATCGTCACACCGAGGTTGATGCCGTTGGGGTTCTGAACGACAACACCCACCACTAGTATCGTATATTAGACCCTTGAGAACAGCAGGATGTGGCACCATGATGACAGCGCGAGCACTTCAGAAGCGATTGACCACCTTTTTTGCGCGTGAATGCATCAATGTAACACAGTAAATCGTCCAAATCCTCCTTTTACGCGATGCCTGAGTCTATCAAAGTTGGTGTCTTTCAAGCCGCTATAAATTTCGGCATGTAATATGTCTTCTTGGAGAAGTTCACCCCTGCCCGACTCCCAAACTTCTACTTTGTCGTAACAAAATTGGAGAGTACTAGACCATAGGGTAAAAAGTGAAATATTCGCAAATTATGGTTTGAAACTTGGATGTCGTTGGTACTTTCGGGGCATTTATTTCTGCTGCGTGCGATCCAGTCAGTAGGATACTGCAACATAAATATTCTAAACAGTGCTATGTACGACTATAACCCTTTGAATGTGGCTGATGGGTAGCAGCAAATCTCAGAGAAAAAACTAAATAAACTTCAACCATTTCGCATTTGCTGCGTCTGAACAAACTGCCAAACGGTTTATCGGTACAATACACGATGTGCGCTTGATGTCAGATCGGTTACGCTCAACTCTCGAGTATGTAGCCCGGTAAGCAAGCTCTAGCGGCTTCTCTCGCATTTCTTGGCATTGTTTACTACCACCTTGTTTTTATTTTTATTTCTCGGGGGAAATGCCTGGTTTCCATGCATGCAATGAAAACAATCACTTGAACCGATAAGCGGGAGGGGGGGTCAACGTTTAAGTTGGTTTCTTACCCAAGCAGGATGAATAGCTAGGATTTGTTCCGAAATCTCAAATTTCCCTTGAAATGAACCAATAGCGTTGATTTTACGAAAAATGATTCGCTCGAGACAAAACGGGATTGTGGTAATATTGGCATCATCCGCTAAGAATGGGAATGCAATCTACTATGTTCGGGTAGTTCTTCTTGCGAAACATCCCCCGGAAGCGCGTCATGCAAGTTAGCTCAAACTCGTCAGGGGGGTAGATTGCCACCTTGCTGAACGCGGGTGCGACTTTATCAAGCAGATTTTGAGTGGTTATCGTGATCGACATACGCCCTGCGTTCCTTAATCCACAAGCTGCGTTGATGAGAAGTCGACGATGAAGCACTTTCGGTTGGCCGAAGGAGCGAGTCGCCCTAGACGTCCGAGTGAGATAGAAGAAGCCCTGGTATTTCCTGGCGGTGCTAGTGTTCGTGAGTTTCGGAAGGCAATATTTGAGGAATGCAAGGAATCTCTTCGAGGGTTTCGTGCGACAGCTCTCAAAATTTTTGCGTACAGCGACAAGCAAGCGTATATGAGCGCGGACTAGGTACTGAGTAACAAATGCTGCCCCTCTCATCCTTTAGGTGCCTATGATTATGTTCAAATTGATTAGTGGTGTCACTCGCAGGGTCGAATAACTGGCTCTCTATCCAGAAAAGGCATGTAGGAACTAACAAAAAGAGTTCAAGAAAGTATAAACCATCCTTTCGCCAGGTGTTATCGTCCATGGGCTAAAGCCTTCGAGAACGGTAAGGAGCAGATGCTTCTGGGCGTGGACGAGATTTTGATTACTTATGGGGTGACAAGGGCTACCCCGCTCATGGTGGAATGCCGAAGACTGATTCCATTATGGTTCTATCTCATACACGATTACGGCCGCACACCAGTCACGGGCACCACTGCTGTTTCGGTCCCACTGACCGAATATAACACCGACGGATCTGCCGAATGCAGAGCAAAAATGCGCAGCGACAGTCATCTCGTCGACATCGCTGCGAGCTGACTTCAATGTCTATGACGACAGGAAGTAGGGGTATTTGGGTATCACTTCGCATATTGAATTGCACGACCAACTACACTCATCGTAAACATACCTATATAAGCATTGATGGGAGCGCTGAAGAAGTCAAAGAAACAAGCTGCCGAGAGCTAAATGGAATGACACAAAGCCGCTGCTGCAACGCAGTGGAATTGAAACGAGGAGGGACATGTTTTTTGCGTCGACGAAGGTAGACCCTTATTTGTGAATCGTGAGGATCCAACGGAGCGGCTTCTAGAATTCAACAAAACTAACTACGGTGGTGCTTGAAGCAAGGGCGGCGATAACTGGGTGGACCCTCTGCTGGACAATGCGTTCGGTCTCATGAAAACAACGTTTGTCTAGAAGTATATACGAAGGCTCTATCATTAATGGAGAGGGCAGAAGACAAGAAAGTACATAGCAGTTCATGGATACAATGCGCCAGTGCCACACCATCACAAATCGATTTGTCAGAAGAGCGGCTGCTGCGCTCTGCTGACCGCGACACGGTGGTGCGGGACACGTCGATGGCTAACGAGCATTTTATTAACCTCCTAAGCCGGAGCGCTTGAACCTTACGAGACGAGTTATTTTTTATCGTGGTCCATATATATATTTTTTGTAATTGCTCTGACAAACCTGAAGGGGTAGGTAATGCATGTTTGTTTTCTGGATATCAACATAGTCGATATTATGAGACATATTATCAGTAGATGAAACGTTCATACTACGAACGACCAGCGGCTGGGGTCCACACAATATTCTTTCGTTTGAATATTCGCCGGGTCGGACGCAAATTTCCATTCTACCGTTGAAAAATGGCGTTCCAAGCGAGCTGGCGCGAGCTGAAAAAGAAGGGGGGTCAGACAAGGAAGCTGACAATATCAACTTCAGTTAAACAAACTGTATGGTACAGATTTTGGTCTAAATGTAATATGTCTAGCGGCACTGCAGATTAAGGTGATAAATACCAGGCAAAACGAGTCTGCAATGCAGCGAGGCGTCGAAGTGCTGTAAAATATGCAGCTGCCAGCAAACAATGATGCATGCCGTACGAGCGAGTTGGGCTAAACTAGTTCATAGTTTATCTCACTTATAATTCCTAGCGAAGTCTGGCGAGCATCAAAATTCCCTGGGATCAGTCCTCCCCATCAGATATCTAAGATTCGCCGCCGCATTAACTAGAGTAGACTTCACAATCCGGGTCCAGGTTTTGGCATCTAACACGTGAGTCTAAAATAAGATGTAAACGACAGATAGATGATATATACTTCTCTGTCCCACCAATTTATAGGTACTTTGGTTTTTTGTGTACCACTCAACATTGTTAGAATGATTTCATTGGTTAAAATAGTATTGGCTACGGCGGGCTGAAGTCCACCGTAAAACGGTTGGTGGTGGACATGAAATCGCCACAACAGTTTTGGCAACCAAGATGACACGCACAGTCGGGGCCAAGGACATCTCGCCGGAATCGCGTGTTGCGGTGGTTGTCTTCCTTACCACCTTGAGTAAGGAAGGCCGCCTCCGCTACGGAACCATAGCGCGAGCCAAGCGGCTCTTCATGCTTAGCCGCGCTTCCGTAGAGACCATCTGGGGTCTACGCAACGATTCCGAGGCCCTCGTGCAGCCTCGGCGGCCGTACCCGCTGAAGAAGACCCACCTCAGCGCCAAGGAGGTGGGGGAGCGAGTTGCAGCGGTGCCGCTCTGCCAGCGGCAGACTTTGCGTGCTCTCGAAGCGGCATCCGGCATCCCAAGATCGACGCTGCACCGGCACCTCAAGTCGAAGATCCTGCGGCGCTTCATTTCAAGGGTCAAGCCGGCGCTTACCGACGGACACAAGCTTCAGCGGCTAACGTACCTAAAACTGTACACATCGATGATTGGATGAAATTATCATGTGATTTGACGCATATCGTCATAACAGGCAATTAAACCTCACTTTTTGGGCGCCTATTAGGGAGTGTTCTGCACGTTTCTGGCAGTTGTCCTATTGCGTACGTGTTCGCCAAGCCGGAGTTGACATCTGGTAACTTTTTCTACTAATAGTGCTAATTTGCCTTATAATTACGAAATAAAACATTATTCCTTTCACAGATGCTGTCGCATTCTTGTTGGTATTTACGTGGTGTGCGCTGTTATTAATCTGCAAAAAATATGATAAAGAGTGCGCTAGTGCGAGCTTGAAAACGCGGCCAATCCGGTCTTCGTTGCGTATGTGTAGGTGATTTTATGGAACAATATATCAACTACCAATAAATTGGTGGGGCCGAGAAGTACAATTTTACCATCTGGGCTTACACTCGAATGCCCCCTTCGCTATTAGCGTTATTTCATGTGGCTCGCAAAGTGGTTACGGCAATCTGATGATGGTGAAAGAGGGGGTGATAGTGGAAAAGTTTGGAGGGCAAAACGTTTGCTCGTGTTCTGATGTGCTGATAGGGGAATGCTATTGCGAGACCGTAATTATGCTTGGTTTCATCATTCCCGACTAAGGCCTATATGGCGCTCTCAGATGTGCAGGTGGTGAGCGCGGGCGATAGATTTCCAATCGGTAGTCGGTAATATGAGAGTTTTGACATCAGCCCTCCCAAAAACGCTACTTAAAAAGTACTTCTCCGGTCCGGAAAAGAATTAACAGTTAGGTTTTTTAGAGTAAAACCTCGCGCCATATGCAGATTTCATTGGCCGATGTAGGAACTTCAGCACGACTGATTGGGTGAAAGTCATATATCAATCCATTTGTATTGAACTGGCTTGGCTGTTTTTGTAGCTTCTAGACATTGTATTTGTTCTCACGAATTACGACTAAACGCAGCTCATTTTCTTCTTTCTGTGAGATATTTTAGCTTTTTAATATGAACATTTTTGACGTCACAGCGAAAAATCGCTTCTCACCTCCATAAAATGATGGTTTAAATGACTTCAGCGTGAATGTTATGGCGCGAAAACTGCAATGAAAAAAATACTGTGCGAAGCTACATATCGCGAGCTTTACAGCAAGGTATGCACGACCTCGAACCGAAGTTGTGAAGCGGTGTTATCGTCGATTTAGAGAACTGTTAATATTTTTCCGGACCGGAGAAGTATTAGGTGTACGTTGTATCGAAATTTCTGAGATATCATTTTACACAGGTATTTATGGTTGCTTTTAGGCTTTAAGGTTGCTGTATCCATGTCGTCTGATCGAAGTCAGGTAACGCCATTCTGTAGTTCGAAAGACATGGATTCAAGAAACTGGCTGCAGGTCCCGGTTTGGCGGGTCCTCAGCTTGAACCCGTATCGAAAAAAACTAGCCATAAACGATGACCAGTCTGCTGAAGGGGGCATAAACTGCACCTACATGTAACTTGTATCTTCATTATAATTGTATTAGAGACCACCAACGAATCGCCGTTGTGAATTGCAATCCGACAATTCATTGTGAATTGAATTGATGTAAGACTGGTAACTTACATATTGTATTGGACGCTCCAACAGCCAACCAACTATCCACCAGCGCACTTTGCTGCGAAAGCACTGCCTCCTTCAATCTCAAACATTCCCTCAAGCCAACAATGACCTCCAACGCCGCTGCCTGTCGCTTCTTCTTCGAAGAGCTTCGTAAAGCCCACGAACGTGCCCCCGGGAACGAGCGCATCGAGCGCTTTCTGGAAGTGTCCACCAGCGCTATTCAGCCGACTCGCGCGCCGCACCGATCATCCCATCGGTTCCAGTGTCGCCTCTGCCCAAGCATCGCCCAGAACCCGTCCAGGGGTTACACGAACCTCATGAACCATCTGCGAGCACGGCACCCCGACTACGAGCAGACCATGCAGACCATGGTTGCCGAGACGGCCATACCCTACGCGTGCTCCGAAAAGGTACAATTTTATTGTGGGTTCTACTCGAAATTGGATTGGGCGATTGGTCAATCGCCCGGCCAAATCGCTCCGACAATCGGCCCGGCCACTTGCGTTGACTATAGTACATCATTAAGTACGAATGAACTCGTTTAAGTACGAATTGAGCTTGACATGTTGCACGACGCCATATGTTCTGGGGACGGGCGATTGGGCAAGTAACTTGACTTTTGTATAGGGCGGTTCTCGAGTCGGCTCGGAATCGCGCAATAGTTGCTGTGCTCTTGAATGTTGTGCTATTCTAAAATATCATTGGTTCATACTATTAGGCCAAAGCTGCGTTCGGATGGATTGACTGGGTCGTCGGTGGGGAGCTGCCGCTGAACTTCTGCGAGAATGAGCTGACGCGGAGGTACGCTGGACTCTCACCGATCTCAAAGGCCACGCTCAAGAAGTACCTCGCTGCTCTAGTTGCTTTTGTAGAGGGGTATCTCTCTATTAGAGCAGGTAAACTCTACGCTCTGCTGTTTGACGGTTGGTCGGCAGGCTCAGACCACTTTGTCGCAGTGTTCATCGGCTACACAAAGGGCGGTGAGAGGAAGAGGCATCCGCTTGCGTTTGCGCCGCTAATCGACGAGACCAACCAGACAGCTCCCAACCATAAGGACTTCATCCTTCGAACACTGGAGCGCTTCAACATCGACCCTCGTGGCGCAGTTTGTCTGATCGGAGACAATTGCGCCACGAACATTTCCACTGCACGAGAATTGGGAGTGTCTCTGGTAGGCTGCTCTAGCCACCGCCTGAACCTGGCCGCGGAGCGCGTCTTCAAGAAGTACGAAGTGGAGCTCAATTTAATTGCGGCCGTGATGCGGAAACTGTCGACAACCAAGGCATCGGGTCACCTGCGTCGACTAACTCCTCTCAAACCTGTTCGTCGTAATGCAACCAGATGGAGCAGCACATTCGACATGGCGGATCGGTTTCTTGAGATTTTGGCGCCTGCGCGTACCGTTATGCTTCAAGTAGAAGACCCTGCCCTAATGCCCAGTCCAGCTCAAGTCGCCCGAGTCAAATCCCTGCGCAAGAACGAGCTGTCCATCTTCCAGTCAGTGAGAATGACAATCCAAGACGAATACACTTCGCTAGCTGACGTACGCGCTATTTTCAACGAGGTGGTTGCAGAATTGCCTGAAACGGCCCACCACCTAGGCACGAATGCGGCGATTGTCAAGTATCGACACTTCGAAGATGCCATTGTCAAAATCCAACAAGGCAACCAGGGAGAGCTATTGACTGTTGAGCTGAAGGCGGTGCGAAAGCTTGTGGCTAGTCCCACCGAGCTCAACGCTGATGACGAAGTCGAAAATCTCGGGTTTGCTGGCCGCGCACTCAAGCGGCGCAGGCTAGCGGCGGAGCAGGATTACAAGTTCGTCGACACCACCATCCTGCAGCCTACGTCGAACGCTGCAGAGCGTCTTTTTTCGATGGCTAAACGGCTCTACAAAGACAAGCGAAAGCGCTTGCTGCCACGTACGCTCGAGCAGCTTATCTTCTTACGAGCAAACCGCGATCTGTGGGGGCTAGCTGAAGTAGCCGAAGTAGTTGACCAAGTAGAGTGAGTGGTCAATTAATTGAACATTGAATTGGTTCGGTCGCTTGTAAGTGCATAATGTAGTGGTAGCGAGGTTCACCATAGCAATATGCGGCGGGAGCAGCTTGCTGCTGCCTCCCTTCAAGTAAATGGATTATTACTCATCCCTGTGTAATGATATACCCTATTGCAACTTAAGTCCTAGATGGTCTAAGATGTATCTGCTCTAATACAAAGATCGATATGTTTCGGTATCGTGTATATCGTATACTCTATGTTGTATGACGCACCATGTTAATTGTCACGAGATGATTTTAGCCAATCACCGTAAGAAGTTTTGTACAGTAACCAGATATGTCAAATGTCAACAAATGAATGGCTAAGTAAACGCTGTCGCGGGTAGCTTGAGATTTTCATAGCGCTCAATCATTGATCAACATGCGTGGCCGCACGCGCAATAAAGGCAGCGGACGCCGACCGAAACAGTGCAAGCGTGACTCGACTACGAATGACGTGAAGCTACCGGCGGCACAACACTATGTTGACGGCAAGGACATGGGGCAGACTATCAATCATATTTGTCCAGGGCTTGGATTCGCCAAAAAGCGCACCAAAGCACGCTCGGTGTACAGATGGGTCAATCGGATTGAAGGGCTGAAGAATCTCTGCCGTACGCGCGTTGGCGGTCTATCCAAGTCCCGAAGTCTGGGACACGGCACCGTCCTGACGGGGGACAGCGAAACTGAGCTCGTCAACTAGGTGAACATGCTGCGCAAGGATTGGGTTCCTATCTCTACCAAGATGCTGCAAACGAAAGCTGTAGCTGTCGCCGAAGAACAGGGCGTGACTGAGGGGCTCTTCACGGCGTTACCCTCCTGGGTGAAGAGCTTCATGAGACGCCATCGACTCAGTATCCGAGCACGGACTCGTCACGGTCAAACAACCCCGGCTGAAGCGACAGTAACATATGAAGCTTTTGCTCGCGAGGTGAATTATCTAGTTGCTAAGCATGGCGTTGCGGATGTGTTCAACTGTGACCAGACCGGCATTCTGTTCGAGTACTTGCCTCGGACTACGGTGACTAAGCGAGGTGAAAAAACGGTTTGGGTCAAGAGTGCTGGCAAGGACAAGGAGCGACTGACAGCAATGCTGTTGGGTGACAGAGCGGGTAACAAGTATGAGCCGTTCATCGTGCTGGGGACGAAAACGTCAAAGGTCCCAGCAACTGCGAAAGAGAACTCGCGACTGCGTCATGGCTTTGGAAAGCGGCTGTGGAAGGAAGTTCGCCAGCTCCAGGCCTCGCACAACCTCCAGATCTACGGCAATGAGTCTGCCTGGTGGACGGGAGGGCTGTCTGTTGCCTTCCTTGACTTCCATTTTGGGCATCGGCATTGGACTGAGGACCCCATTCTGCTTCTGTGGAACGACTGCAGTGGCCACTGGGTCCCTGAAGTCGTCGCTAAGGCTAAGTCTCTCGGCATCTTGCTGAAGCGCATCCCTCCAAGCTTCACCTACGTGTGTCAACCAGCTGACCTCAACTGGAACCGGCTGCTCAAGTGCTCAATTGGATTTCATCAAGAAATATGTCCTTGAGTCTGGCAAGATCTCGCCACCGTCTCGCAAGGACGTCTTAACATGGTTCAAGGGGGCTTGGGATGGACTGACGCGGGACACAATCAAGAGCGGGTTTACGAAGGCTGGCATCCACCTTGGAGACACGGGATGTCGAAGAACAGCGCATCGAGCACGAGGACTACGATGATTTGATTGCAATGCTGCTCGGTTCAGGGCGCATCGATACTAAGATAGGCCAAGTGAACTCTGAAGATGAGATTACGAATATGAGGAGACAGACTAAATCAGGGGAACGCTTTAGCCCAGAACCCCACGCCAGGCCACTACCGCCGCGGCGGGTTCGCTTTTGATTTTCTGCCGAGGTAAACATGTCTTTTGCTGCCCTGTTCATTAAATTTTTGTGGTCGCTAAATTCACAGTGAAACCCTTACGGACAACATATAATTTCTTTCGGAACACAGTACATAGGGAGGTTTGGGCAAAATCGGAACATTGGACTGTCATGCAAGATAGAGGATACGGTAATGGATACACTGGTGCAAAACCCAACTATTGAGAGACGCGATTCTCGCTATCGTGTATGGTAGACCTTTTGCATTGCTTCCGACTATCAATTATACACACATATCGGGAATGACGTGCAGCAAAAACGGTGATAGAGCCGTTGCTTGGCGACATACAGACTTGAAGGGATAGCGCATAACAGCAACGACAAGAACACATGTAGCTAGCCTCAAGGGCGTGATATTTCGCAATAAAACAACTCAGTAAAATGAACGCATGTCGCCGGCTGCACAAACAAATACCATCGCCCCCGGGGCGCGGCAGGCTTGTTTTGGTGGATGCGAGGCAGCCATGGACTCATCACTTGCTTCCTCGCCATTTCCCCTCCATCTACTTCTTCTTGCCGGCATGCCGGTGCCCGCACGCGGATTGAGCGCTTTCCAACGCGCTTAGGCGTAGGTGCTAGCGTGCCGATGAGACATGACTGATGCCATATGACGAACCAGGACGATAGCTTCCCTTCACGGTATAGGGTTTTCTCATACTGGAACACTCTTCATCTCATGTGTTTTTAGGCGGTTTGGAGCTTGCACTTGCTGAAATATACCTAAGCATCACCGCCCCTGGCGTTACCAATTCCCTCGAACAGTGATCATAGTGTGTACTACACCCTGGGACAATACTTTATATTTGAATAGGGTTGCGATGTTTCCACACATCAGTGGTTCGATCGTAATTTTGATATGTGGCGCTTGTATGGCATGTTACTTTAACCCTGTCGCGATGAAAGGAGGCATGTTGCTTCCTTGAACTGTTCTTCAAGTGAAGTGCCCGTAGGTAACCACGTTAAACGAAGCAAAATGCCTCGTTTAAACGACTTCAAGCACAGAGTCACGTCATTTTTTCATAGTCGTAGCAGAAAGTTACAGAACCACGGCATTTTTTCATAAAATTTACTATAAATCCGAAATGGAAGATTTAAAGGCTGCTCATCACAGACCTTAACGGTAGCAACATGCCTCCCTTAAGTCCCTTAAGAAATATTGACTTCGATTTGTATCCTATAGTTTAGCCAAGTGGCTCGCGAAAGGGTTTAACTTGTCTGATACCATATATGAAACTGTCATAATGAACCATAAGATAACCGAAGTTTGGTTCAAACAGTAGCAGGTGTGTCCGAAGAGATTGTTGGATATCGCAAGAACTGGCGCCACCTGCGATGAACGCAGTGGCGACGATAACGACCTGCGACGACTACAGCGACCCCTCCAGCTACAAAGGTTCGAAACCACCCATGCATATTAGGCTAGCACAGACATCCTAGCCCCATCCAACCTCATTCATTCTGCAATATACCAGGTGCGAGGCACCACAGCAAGGAGCAACCCGTGCAGGATCCTTAGTGCTCCCTTCAGGTTGTGAGCCCAACTGGCTCGCCTTCTGCCGAGACCAGTGAAGACTTCGAAGACTCGCGAGGCGAACACGAAGACCTTGAAGAATACTCTGAGGCACGAGGTGCTGACGAGGTTGGCGAAGACTACCAAGAGCGAAGAAATACTCGTCTAGGACTGCCAGACGACCTGCAATTCGACCCTTCGGACCAAGAGACCATGGAGCAGCATGACCAGCTCCAGCTAATCCTTCAACTGCAATCTGAACTGTCAGAATTGAAGAAGCAGCTCGCGACGCGAGCACCCCGGGCCCCCTCCACGTCGGATACTAGCATGGAAACGGCACCTCCATCACCAAAGAAGCCTAAAATCAAGGACGTACGCTGCTCAAACTTCAAGGGAAACGAGGTTTACCCTGGATTGGGAGCAGGCTTCGAGAATTTTATCCACGAGTTCGAACATGCAATTAGGACGGAGGAGCTCGTGAACGGATCTACCTGGACCGACGACCTCAAGGCATCGGTGATTGTCAACTTCCTCGAGGGCAAGGCGTCTCGGTACTACCACAAGAAGAACTTAGAGTGGCAGCGTCGCCATAGTGGTGGCAGCATGCCATACTCGGATGTGAAGCGCGCGATGCGTGCAGAGTTTGGTTGTAAACTAAGTCAGCTTGAACTCAGCACGAAGATGCAGTGTAACAAGCGTGAAGGCGACACATGGCATGACTACCTGGAATACTTGAACTTCATCGAGAGCCTCATGGAAGGTGATCAGACCAAGATGGACATGGAGGTGTTCGGAAACAATGCATGCCCTGAGTTGGCGCCCACGCTGCTGTCTTCAGTGCCCGACGACGCACCCGATTATGTTGTGGAAACCGACCGCATGAAGCGACTGCTATACAAGCTGAGAGGTGACGGACGGAAATGCGGTATGAAGCGAGATGAACGCAAGAATCGCCAAGCCGACCGCCGCAACCCAAACACGCAAAACAACCGCAGCAGAAATCGGCAAAATGACGATCATCATTGGCGCAACCAGCGAAACAACAATGACAACTCAGATCGACGTCCACAGCAGCAAAACAATGCTCAAGCTTCCTGCGCAACCGGGGTATCCTCCACCAAGAAACCGAGGCGGGTATGTCGTCATCTAACGGCAAGGCAGAGCGATTTCACAGGACTGCCATGGACTCAGCCCGAGCGATGCTCTGGGCCTCAGCATTGCCACAACGATTTTGGGGCGATGCCGTTCTGTATGCGAGCTACATTCGCAACTACCTGCCCACTCGAGCGAACGCGGATCATGCGTCTCCCATTGAGGCTCTTTCAGGGAAGAGGCCCAGTGTCTCGCACATCCTTAAATTCGGATCAAAGTGTACGAGTCACATCGCCCATGCAACAAAGCGATCTGTGAAGAAACGTGCTGAGAAAGGAGTTGTTATCGGCATTGACCTCAACAAGAAAGCGTACCGTGTTCTCATCCCGCGAACCAAACGTGTCATCTCTACAACCCATATTCAGAACATTGATCGTTTGGACTCGCGCGCTGTGGGGCGATACATGGACGCCGTCGACACAGACAATACCGACACAGTGGAGGAAGCCGACAAGCAGCAGCACGAAATCAACACCCCGTCAGATGATAATGGTGATGGAGCACAGACTGGTAGTCCTGCAGAACAGCATCAACTTACGCATCGTGCAATTCAACGCATCTTCGGTCTGAATCGAGGTGCGCGAGCACTACCACGCGATGATTTTCGTCTACCTCAATCCTTTCTCGAAGAGTTCGCTACTCCGGCCTCCGTCTTGCTCACGATTGTTCTCAAGGAGGGTACTGCGTTCGCGGTCCTACTAGAGCGTGACGGGATTAAGGAGCCAGTGACTGTGGAGGAGGCAATGAGCAGCCCGTATTGGCGCGAGTGGTGGCAGGCAATTGAAGAAGAGCTTCGAGCGATATCGAAGAACGCTACCTGGGAAGTAGTTGACATTCCCACTGATGGAAATGTGATAAGTGCCAAATGGGTGTTCAAACTCAAGTTCGACAACAAAGGCGAATTGGAACGGTTCAAAGCGCGGCTGGTAGGGCGCGGCTTCACTCAAAAGTTTGGAATTGACTTCGCAGAGACATTTGCCCCCGTACTCAAGATCGCGAGCCTGCGATTCATTGTGGCCCTCGCATCCCTGTGGCACGCAGTCATTCGTCAAGGCGATGTTCCAAATGCCTACCTGCGAGCTGACCTCGACCGACCCATCTACATGCGAGCCCCCACCGGACTCCAGATACCCAAGGGCAAATGCCTACTGCTGCGAAAAAGTCTCTACGGACTTAAACAAAGCGGCAAGCTGTGGAATGACACAATACACCGCTACTTGCTAGAACTTGGCTTCAGCAGAAGCCAACTTGACCCGTGCTTGTATTTTCGGTGGCATGAAGACAAGCTAACGGTACTGGGCCTCTACGTAGATGATGTGGTAGTCATCAGCCAGCGTGAAAGCGATTCCGACTGGACAATGCGGAAGCTCGCAGACCAATTTCAGATCAAAGACTTGGGTCCAGCCAAGAAGTGCTTGGGAATAAACATTGAGCAGAGCGATCGCGGCATCTACCTTCACCAGACAGCCAACATTGACGGTTTGCTAACCAAGTGTGGCATGGAGAATGGCCGCCCCGTGACTACGCCGATGGAATCAACTCGGGACCTGCACGGAGAGGACAGCGAGCCCTTTTACGACACAAGCATCATGCGGGAGACCATTGGGTCACTGCTATGGATTAGCAACTGCACTAGACCGGACATCACGATGCCAGTGAACTACCTGGCACGCTTCGTCTCAACGCCTACGTCAACTCACTGGACAGCTGTCAAACGTATCCTACGCTACTTGCGAGGCTCGCGCGAGCTGAAGTTGCATTTTCCCCGACCACAGGCACCACGGCACACTATTGAGGCAGCTATCTTCAGTGATGCAGATTGGGCCGGGGGAAAGGATGCAAAATCGACTTCAGGAGGACTGCTCACTATCAACGCCATGCCTATTTCGTGGTACAGCAAGAAACAATCTACCGTCGCACTCTCTACAGCCGAAGCCGAGTACATCGCTGGGGCGACAACAGTGCAGGTCTGTTTGTGGGTGAAGCAGCTCCTGACTGAGCTTCAACTGCACGGCAAAGACGACAACATCGACTTGTACGTCGACAACCAGAGCGCGATCAAGAATATGGAGAACGACGTGACGACTTCGTGCATGAAGCACATCAACATAAAGTTCCACTTCATACGCGACGCCATCCGCAAGAAGGAGGTCAAGGTTACCTATTGCCCCACGACTGAAATGAAAGCCGACATTTTCACAAAGCCCCTCGGTACAACGCTGCACGGGCGCAACATGGCCATGCTAAAGCTGATCCATCCACACAAGGAGAAGTCGTAGCCACGGATCATCTTGGTCGAGGAGGACTGTTGGATATCGCAAGAACTGGCGCCACCTGCGATGAACGCAGTGGCGACGATAACGACCTGCGACGACTACAGCGACCCCTCCAGCTACAAAGGTTCGAAACCACCCATGCATATTAGGCTAGCACAGACATCCTAGCCCCATCCAACCTCATTCATTCTGCAATATACCAGGTGCGAGGCACCACAGCAAGGAGCAACCCGTGCAGGATCCTTAGTGCTCCCTTCAGAGATATGCAGTATAATTACTGTTTTACGAGCGATTACTCTGAATTCAGGGTATTGCTTTTATATTGTTTGTCGTACTGGCCTTATAGTAACTGGTGTTGAAGTAGTCGCTGGATTCAGCAGCAATATGCTCCAACAGTTCATGATGTAAGACATAGAAGATAATTACCTATGTGGACAAGGGTGTAGACAGCGTCAAAGCATGGCGGCAGAGTGGGGTGAGCTAGGATTGGATCGAGCTGCGTTGAAAAACAAAATTGAACGCGAAATGCTTGGCGACAAGAGCTGGGTCAGTAATCGGTTCGGCTGCGAAGGCATGTTAAGAATGGTATCGCTGGTGAAGACGCGTATCGCGATGCTAGCACACAAAAACGCCCTTTACTATGAAAATTACAGTTTATTGTATGATTAAGAATATCCCGATATTGTAAAAATGTTATCTTCACTTCAGTTCTCTGACTTGTGATATGAGATTTGTGCACGACCCGGAAAATTCCACAATGAAATCCGACTTTTGCGATCGTTCGGATAGTTTGACAGATGTTCGTATATCCAAAGAATGCCCGTAGCCAGTCGTCCCTCTGTACTCATATTGATTGCCAATATACCAGAAAGAACTTGCCATCTGTCATCTCAACCGCCGCATGTGGGACCCCAGCGGTCAGAATCTCTTTTATGACTGTCTCGCATATCACCAGCTTTGATTTCACAAACTATACGCCCCCAAGGCGCGTACAACAATAACAGAGCGCCCCCGACCCTCCATTCCCTCAGGATATAGCTCAAATGGGAGGGACCGTGGCTCTATTTCTGAGGTACCTGTTCATTCCAGACCTTTGTTATTATTCACAAAATAGGTTGGAGGTCTCACGAACCGACTGCTTACGGGAAGTGATCTACCCCGGACGGCGTGGGCCTCCGAGCGATGCATGGCCATGCGACCCTTCTCAAGCGAGTGAGGCCGTGCAACGCACGAACACCTTGTAGGCGACATATACACCGTTGCTTCCTCAAGCCACGGACACCCGGGCGTGGAACTTGAATGACGCCACCAAGTTGAGGTGTTCATTTTTGGGCACATGGGAGGTCACTAAACTCTCTCGTGTTGTTCATGACTAGCCAAGCGCCGCCGCTACGCGGCGGTAGTTTTTTGTGTGGGCCGCTCAGCTCACTACGCTCGCTTCCCTATTAGCAGCAGGCTGCCTACGCTCCGCTACGGCAGTGGCGCATCCGGTTTCGCTCGCCTGCGGCCTCGCTTCACTATTCACCCAACGGTTCCGTGAGGCCGCCTTCGCTACGCTTGGCAGCACCAAATTAGTTTTACCCAATGAAAGCCGCCTTCGCTGCGCTCGGCAGCAATTTTTATTTTATCCAATCAAGGCCGGGCTCAATGTAGTATCTGTGCCCAATGAAGGTCGAAGATCGCCAATTTCGGCAAATCGGAATTCAGGTGATATATCCGTTACTGACCGACCGACGGACAGCACGTTGCTCTGATTGATGCTTTAGATTCTGCTGCTTTAAGGTCAATACTACACATATCAATATGTATCTCGGGATGTTCGAGGTAAGCGGGATATGCTTGAGATCATATAAGATATCATTCTTGCCCTGTGCATTTTGTGCCTTTCCCCGATTGCATTTGAAGCATCTTGAAATAGATACCTATTCATTCGCGGCCGTAAAACGGAAGTAAGCTCTCAGGTTTTCAAAGCATATCGCTTTTAATACGGAAAACTTGGTTTTAAATACGTTTTTTTGTTTGAAATAGCGATTCATCAGAAGAAAAACTGATAGTTTGTGCGAAATGAGAATTTATCTGTTTTAAGTACTTGAATTATTCCATTTGTGGGTTATCTTGCTCACCACTCTGACATGCATGGTTCTTATCCAAGTAAGCTGCTATGATGAAAACAAAACTTGTACTTTATATCTGAAAATAGCCAGAGCTTTCCGGGCAACGCACGGCATTAGTACATACATTTCATGATCACAACGCGCAGAAGCCATCGTGACTGACACATGTCCGCACTACGCGGATCTACATCATGCACCCTTCGGAGCAACGCAGGTCACATACATTTCATGATCACAACGCGCAGAAGCCATCGTGACTGACACATGTCCGCACTACGCGGATCTACATCATGCACCCTTCGGAGCAACGCAGGTCATGTTTAGCAGTCATGCGAGGATACTGTCGGGTTACTGGCAGCCGTGTTCTCGGACGGACAGAGAATGCGGTAGGTTGTAATGGCTGGTTGCAACAAGGGAGCGGTAGGCTAGAATGGCTGGTTGCAAGTTGATCATACCAGAGCACAGCGTTCTCTACGATTCAGGTGGATGCCGGCACACCATTTTTTTAAATTCCATCCTTCTTTCGGTTGAGCTCGTGGGATCACGTGCTCCAGGTCTAAACGTTCCCTGAAAAGGCGCCTCCACACAACCCATGTTTGAGGGGTGTTATTAACAGAAGAAACTATACTTGGTTGAAACGCTACCCCCGGATGGCGTAATTGATGTTACTTAAAACTTGCATGAGGTTTTTCGGAAGGTTGAGCGTACAACTGGGCTCTTCGGACCCTGTTGCACAGGTGCACAATTGCAAAACGGGGATATTACGTAAAGAACAACAAATTTTGTATTTGTTGCTCCACCGAGACCACGGACCCGCTACACCGTCCCGGATACACGCTCGCAACGACGTCCACTCAAGCACTCTCGCGCTTTGAGTCACTGCTACGGTTGCCTATGCGACCTTCCATGACAGATGTGACGGTACTACTCCGCTACCGTCATCGTGGCGCTCACGGCTAGGTTCGGCACCAGTTGCAATTTCTCCTTCTCGTCGGGACGCTCAGGACGCCGTCCGTCCAAGTTTCCACGACGAACTCGTGTTGTGGGCAAAGTTCTGGTCACTAGCAGTGCTGCCCACACCTCGCGACGCCGATAGGAGGGTTAGGTCGGATGATGTCGCCCAGAGAGCCCCCCCCACACACACACACACTGTCACTGCTTTGATGGTAGATGGGTACAGCGCAATAGCTCCGTTTGACAGTATTCGGGTCGTCACGGTGGCTCTGATAGCTGAGAGACAGCCCATCGAGACGACGGCTAACAATCGGGGCTCCTGCCAATTCGCCCAGGTACGAGCGAACCAGAACTGGTGAGGAGCATCAGCAAGGGGACAGGATGGGGAAGGGCGGCTTAACTCTGTCGAGGTATGCAGCAACACCAACAACAACGATACAGCCCCCTCTAGGTGGTAGTTCGCGTCCCCCCGCGATTGGGGTGGTAGACGGACATTCAGTTGTCGCTGCTTTGTTGGCGAGATTAGCCTCGACGCTGTGTTGTTCGTAGTCGAGTCTGCATGTACTACATGCAGACGAAGCCGTTGCGATCGGTCTGATGTGGTAAAAGGCTCTGTGATACGGGCTATCGCAAGACTTGGTCGACGGCGACTTCGTGAGCCTGTCGCAGTACTTTGTCTGAATGCCTGATGACGGCGGAGCCGAGAGAATTTTTAGGCTTGCGCGTTGTTCAAGCAAACTAGACGGGCTCGGTTCATGCCGGAAACAAGGCAAAAGTCAACGTCAAGGCATAATGGTCGTTAACGTTAGTTCGTCGATGGAGGTGAAAACCGATGGTTCGGCAAGAACTTTCGCGAAACGGCGACTTCGATGGGGAGATCGGGCCTCCTACTGCTAGTCAAGGGCATACAGACGAAGCCATCGCCGTCGGCTTTACGTGCTAAAATGCTGTGATATCGCCAGAGGTCTTACGCCGACTTCGCCTCGCCCCTGAGAGTTTTTTTTCTTGCACGCAACTACATATCGAGAGCGCACCCTCGAGTAAGGCGCGCATGTTTCCATTGGTACATGGACTGTCCTCGTGAACCAACGTTGACGAGCAGGCAAGTCACTTGCCGCAAATGCGTGGACGATCTCGTGGCCAATTTCTCGTGAAGGTTCGGTGCAGCGGGAATAAAGGTCTGTGTTTTCCATTCACGCAGCTAGACGAGCAGGCCGTGCAAGATCAGGCAATGCAAAGTGATGGTGATGGTGCTCACAATGTTGTACTTCGGGTTCCATGACGAGAGATGTGGGTGGTGAGGGACGATAATCGTGCTTGAATGTCGCCAGAACCGAGCCCAGACGCCATTTTGCTAGCCAATGAAAAGCCGCCACGCCAGCATTGACTCAACGACGCTGGAGTTGTGGGGTCCAAGCCGGGTGTGACACGTTTCAAACTTTCGCCTGAGTGAACATGCAATGTGGCGTGGTGACGAAGTATGAGTTTGTTAGAAGTGACATATTTGTCCCTGCGAGTGCAAGTGCCGGTGGAGAAGCTTTCAACTTGGCCGACTACAAGATCAGCTGAGGACCGTCTAGAAATGAAGTTGAAACTAAAAGTGTAAAGCTGATATATACTTGCGGCAAGAAGACTTCGAGAAGAATCAAGCTGGATGCAGCAAGACGAGGTACCGTCGTACTCGCGATGATGATGATGTCAAGTCCATGAAGCAACCCCTACTGCAGACGCAAGAGCACTGACCACCCCCGTCGCTGCATCTTCAGGTACTTCAGAACACGCTTCCGGACAGGAATATAAAAAGAAAAGAAGCCACGAATGGTAGGGAAGTAGTTTGTCTCAGTTGCGTTCAGATGATACTCTTGAACGTGTTGTGAGTGTTGAAGTATCTACACCGTCGGTGGGTCTCGTAAACCCATGACTCGGTGCACGGGTAGCTAAGGAAGGGGGCGCGGGCGTTGTCGAAGCTACTGAGCACTGGTAGATGCAAGCGAAAGTTATCTTAAATGCTCTTCAAATAAACACACTTATTACAAGGTTCACAATCTCATACGGATGCTGCATAGATGCGATGACGACCATGGCTCTTTTGTGCAACTACAGTAGTTTTGGCGCGCGTCCAGGGGCGGTGGTGTCGCTGCTTGTTACGGCGGCGGCTGGAGGCACAGCCAGTGTTGCGGGCTGCTGCTTGTGTCTGTAGGTACGATTCAAATAATGAGGCAGCTCCAGCGTGGCGGCGCAGGCTCGCGAGTGACTGGCTGGCGTCGAGCGGTGCCAACGACCATCCATTCGTGCAGGCTCGCTAAACCCGGACCGGTCCTTTTAACGCCATTCCGCTCACACACGGCAGTGGCAGCACAGTCCTGTATTGGTCCTGCTACGCAAACCCTAAGGCCGTAATGTAAATTTCACAACGGTCCTAGTGTACTTCAATTTAGAGACAATGGACAGTATGTTCTCTCACCAAGGAAGCCATAACAACTAATAACCTTTCAGATATTGTGATGTAATTTGGTATGTCTCAACTATAGTTCAACCAATGACATCTCTGTCATCCCATTCACCGGATAAATGTATGCATACAGTGAGACAAAATGATGTACGATGATGTTGCAACTACTGTATAGTTTTCAGTCAATGAACGACCAACGGTTAAGAATATTCGACGAGCACACTGCTACAGCCGCAGTTCAGCGCATGCACATGTTCTAACTCCGCAGGGGTCTGGTACCGGTATATCGCGCAGAACAGATCTTGGTTGCGACGAACGGAGCTCCATGCACTAAGTTATGATGCAATTCACTCAATGTATTCGCTGCTCGGCACCTACCGCCACAACGCTCTGTCTGGTGCCAACTAGATGTTGCCGGTATCCCAAAAACTCTTTACCTGGTGTTTCGCGCAACATCACAGCGAAGATCACTCAAGCCAAACCTCCTCTCCCACGGCAGCAAAGTCGATTTTGTGCTCGGGGAGGGCTTCGGCCAGCCGATCAACGGCCTGCAAGACCGGCAGACATTCTCCTATCCGGATAGCCAACGGAGTCGAGCGAGCTTGCGATGCCCTCGAGGAAATGAGCTCCCTGAATGAGAGCCCCAGTTTCCTGGGATCAACACAGGAGGTCCCATTTTCGGAGCTTTCAAACACAAACGAGACATCGAGATGCATGTGTAACTCCATGTGTGAGCACTTCAATCTAAACTGAGATGAACAAGTTTACGAAGGAGTGATCTATTTAGAGCTTCGAATTTGCTTTCTCTGCGTAGGGCATCACGACTTTCCAGCTTTCGCCTCCGGTTGACCAACCTTCAGATCGCGCCCCCCCCGCTTCCGCCCTGCAACTATCGTGCGCGTATACATCCCGGCTCCGGACAAATACATCATCCCCGCACCGCCGCCGTTAGAATACCCCTCCGAGCAACATGCCACAGATGTTCTTCGGGCGCCTCTAAGCCCCGAGTCTGGGGTGGTAAACAATGCCAAAACGTTTCTTAATCCCCAGAGTCTCATAAAAACCTTGGCCAACTCGGAGATGAAGCGGGTACCCCGGTCGCTGAGTAGCCGTTCTGGTACGCCATGACGGCAAAGAACTTCATCACCATTATTCTCACGAGGACAGCGTGTCCAAAGCTTCCACCGGGAACGATCTCGTAAAATAATCAGCGAAAGCCCAAATGTACTTGTGTCCACGAGGGGTGGTCACTACGGGACCGATAGCGTCCACCACCAGCAAAGAGAACGGTCCGGAGAGCTCTTTGTCTCAATGATTACCTCTCATTTCTGATAATAATTGTTTTCGTGGTAATATTTGTGCTGGTTCAGGTGGTAATCATACCCGTGACAAATAATCAAAAAAACGATCTCGGAAACAACCCTTGAAAGCAAGTAACATATGATTATCGTTGGTCTTACATTATGACTGGCAATAAAAGGCAAAGGAAGCAAACTAGAATCACTAACTGTAAATAGGCAACTCCTTCACAAACTTGCCGATCTCGGTTAAATTGAAGTGCTCACACATGGAGTTACAAATGCATCTGGATGTATTGTTTGTGTATGGGATCTCCAAAATTGGGGGATCCTTAGTTGCTCCCCAGTTTGCTGTCCCAGTTCATATTCTACCAACGAGGACACGAGACTGTGCCACTGTCAGAAATTGACACTTGACAACGAACCCGCAAGCATCACTGCAGAATCAGGCAGACGTGTAGTAGAGATGCATGGCCGTCTCGAGTCATCGGACTCCAGTCATATTATACCGATGCGCAGTTTAAGTCGTGGCGTGCAGCCACCAACCAGTAGGGCCCCATGGGGACCCATGAACTACATGTAGTAGGTAGGTCAGGAGCACCGCCTCCCTTTCTTTTTCCAGCCCTACAACTTATCTCAATTTTCAATTTTCATCCAATCCCCCAAGATCTTTCTACAACTCGCAAACTTCCTCTGCTTCAGTCAATACCTACTAAGAGGTTATGACGACTCCGACTACGACGGCGAAGTTCACGACGAAGTTCAAGACCTTCAACGGAACCGGGTTTTCAGCGTGGGGGACTTAAGTTCGACTGATTCTCGAAGTCAAGGGACTTTGGGACACGTACCAAGAGCCCGGCGCCGCGTTCAGCCGACATCAAGGCAGAGTAGAGCGCTGTTGCAGCGGCATCGGCTGCACCAGCAACGTCAGGATCGTCACTGCTCACTTCTGCTACTCCGCTGTACGACCGACTGATAAAGCAGAAGATGGCCATCTCCATCATCCTCGCTGCGCTGAGCAAGAAGCTCGCTGCGAAAGTTTACTTGCTGCTTCATCCGAAGAAGATAATGCATCACCTCCGCGTGACGGCATCGGAGCGGTCAAGAGAGAGTACATGGGGCTCTATCTGCCTCCATGGTGGAGCACATCCAGGTGACACGACGTGTCTTGGATGAGCCGCAAGAATTTCACGTGGAAGTCGGCGATGAGGAGAAGCGGCAGAATTTCATGCATAGTCTCGGGCCTGCGTGGAATGGCTTTATCGAAGTGCAGGGGGCGTCCAGTACATTCGAGGACATGTCAGGCGGAAACAATCCGCTGAGTATACCAAAAGGGGCGACGCTCGACAACCAGTGCTGCTGGCAAAGCTGCTGCTGCTTTTAACACGGAGGTCAAGGGCAGCAAGAGCAACAAGAAGTCCAGCAAGAAGAAAATGACGTCACCAAGATCAAGTGTTTCACCTGCCAAAAGATGGGACATTTTGCGAGAAACTGTACCAACGAGCGCGTGGCTCCAGGTGCGACAAAGGCTGATGCTGCTAGCATGGCATTTTCGGTCGAGGGCGACGATGCGGATAGCCGCCGGGTGTGCGCCCATAGACATTGCTTTCGTCAAATCTGATGGGAACTTTAAATACTGCAACAAATGATGAAACAATGAAAAGTGAGATTCACGTCGACGAACGTTTCGTACTTTTGGACCTTCCTTTGAGGCGGTACATGTAATAAATGGCACCTCACGTTGACACTGAATGTGATTTGAGAGACTTCAATGAAAGGGGTGTCGCCCTCGCACAAGAACAGAGTAGTCATTAGTGCAATTACCTCGTGCTGATGGGAAATACTCACGGGTCATTCACCCACTATAGAGCGGCAGACCGTCCACGTCGAGTCTCATCGCTGCAGATGCAAAATGTGTGGAAGACACCCGAGCTAAGGCATGGGTAGTCTTGTAAGTTTCCCGCACATGAGTCGCCCACTGTATCTGCCACCCTCCTCATCATCCAATATGGCCCATTTAGATGATTTGCCTTCGGAGATCGGAACGTGGTGCGTTGTCGAATAGAGATCGTGATCTCCGACCACACAGACGTGTATTAGGTTCGCAGCGTGCTCGCTGTACATATACCTCCCATTTACGATTCTTTTTACGACTTTGAAAAATAGCACCTCTAAATTTTGAGTGATATTTTTTCTTTTATTTCTACTTGCCCACAAGCAGATACCTATTTACTTTTGACAATTCTGGGTAATATACTTGCTAGTTTAATTCCCACGGTCTGGACAGATATTTCTAGCTCCCGAGGTGCTACCGGGACGAGGGCGACCGTGCGAACCGTCAGCCCGAGTTCATGCAGATCGATCTGGAGATGTCGTTTATCATCCGCGAGGACATCATGGGTCTGATGGAGTGGCTGGTCAAGGAGATCTTGACGGCGGCGTACAAGGGGCTGCCCGATTGCCCGTTTGTGCGCATGTCAACGCGATGCACAGCTTCGGCGTGGACAAGGCGGGCACGCGCTACGGTAACGAGCTGGAGGACGTTAACGGCTCGCTCTAAGAGTGTGAGTTCGTGTCGTTCAGGACTGCACTGGCAGTCAAGAACCCCAAGATCCACAGTAACTGCGGCGGGGTTCGTGCTATCAACGCAAAACCTCGCGCTGGTGGTGGCTTCTCGCGGGAAGGACATGGTCGAGCTCGAGAAGGTGGCCAAGCGCGCGTCCAAGACGGCGGGTGCCTTTGTGGTGAAGGTGGAGGGCGTCAAGCAGTGGAAGTCCTCGCTAGCAAACAAATTGTCCGCTGCTGCGATTGACCAGCTCAACGAGCGTCTTGGTGCAGAAGAGGTGACGTCCTCATCTTCTCGGTCGGCTCCTATCTCAAAGTGAACACGCTGCTCGGACGCCTGCGTACGCAGTCCTCGCAGTTGCTGTACGCGAAGGGCTTTCTGCAGGAGGAACTCTGTGATGGGGGTCACACGCACCGTAGCTAGGAGCAAGCGTAACACGCTAACCGTCGCAGACGCCTGGCGTCTCTGCGTTTTAAAATGCATAAGGTCATGCCTTTCCGGCCACCTAAGGCACCGGGTACCGACTGACTTACACACTTCTTGGTCAGAGTTAAACTGCTTTGTATCAACAACACTCATAAGTTCCTATCTACTGTTTTCTATCTGCATACTGAATATGTGTCTAAATTGCGATCTTTCTGAGCGGTTGGCTCTGAGGAGCCTATGTTCTTTAAGTACGAGTAGGCATATCATATAGTATAGGTCTTCAAGGAATATCCCTTCAAAGAGGGTTTGGTGTGTACCACTCAAGAATGCGTGGCCCACACAAGGGAGCGACCGCAACACCAAAGCAGTCAGTCTCCAATTCCTTGAAAAGGACAGCGACTAGCGTTGGCCTCGATACACCCTTCCATACCCAAACGAGAAGCACCTGTCCCATGGGGAAATCAAGCGGAAACTCGGGTCCAGCCTCATTTGCGAATCCACGAACGAACACACAAGCTGCGGCACCACTTCGCCCGTCGGGCATACCGCGCACCACGAAGTCCAAGCCACGCATGCCGACGACGACGCCCTATGGGCCGCTGGCGGCGCCAGATTCGCCAAGGAAGTACCGTCCATGAAGGACTCGGAGACGACAAAGGAGACACCCGTTTCCACAAAGCCCGACGCGTAGAAGCCCGCCCCAAAGCAGCCTACCAAGAAGAAGGCCGCCACGAAGGAGGCCTCCACGACCCTGAAGCGGATCGTCAAACGCAAAGAGGTGCTGCTGCCGGGTCCCCACCAGGAGAAGAGCAGCAGCGAGTCCAACACGCAAACTCCGAACCCCGGACTCATCACCGGTGATGAGGCTTCGGCGGACGAAGACTCAAAGGCTCCTGGAGTCACGACGTCCGGGGAGATTTTCCTCTGTGAGTGCAGATTCTGCTGGCACTACTAATCCGCCCGAGGAGCCGACACGGCCTGCTGAGGCCTCCAAGCGGCAAACTCCGTCGCCGGAGAACCCTTCGCTGCAGGTGGACTACGAGGAGTCGGGGTCCGACAACGACCGAGAGGCTGGCGAGGTCGAAGTTCAACACAGCTCCACAGCTCACTGACCAGCAGCGCGTCCTCCATCGTGGGAGCCCGATTAATCCAAAGCCGGCTGCTGCCGCGGCACGCCCCAAGGCCGCGGGAAAGATCAAGTCTCGCCGAGACGCCAGTCCTGCCGAACGGGATCCGCAAGTTATTACCAACGCTGATATCGATGAGGGTGTTACGCCAGAGCTGCTGCAGTCTGAGAACCCACAGCACATGAGCGAACGTTCCCGCCAGGCAGCCTCTCAGGCCACTGGTGGCAAGCGCGCCAGTGTGGCTAACTCCCCTCGCACTCGCAAAGAACTTCTTGCGTTGCGATATTGGACTCGAGAGGAGTATCGGGAACACCTTCGAGCCGAAGACCTTGACCTGGGGCGCCGCAGAGCGACAAGTGCCCAGTCGTGCTCCTCTCGGACAACGGCTTGACCCGTCGGTGGTACTAGACGGAGTTCATTGAGAAAAACGCCCTCAGAGGGAAAACACAATTAAGTACGATTTTTGCTGGCCAATCTTTGAAGGCGCTTTTCTCGGAAAAACCAAATGACGCCTCTGAGGGCGTTTTTCTCAATGTCTAAATTTAGAGCAGGTGTATCTGAGACCACGTCAAACGAAAGTATGCTTCCGAACCTAAGTACGAATCGCGATTTAAGCACACCATTGAAAAGAGAAGCATATCTTCTTTCTTCTGATGTCTTTAGATCTAGGAAAAGTTGAGAACTCACCAAGCACCGATCGTCCCAAAACAGTATTGCCCTCAAAAACAAACTTTTTCAAAACAATATTCTGGCTTGACCTAGATTAGTTTTTATTCTGAATCGATTGAGCCTATTCCTGTACGCTGATTCGGTCTCCTTCCTGTTCAAATTTTGGTGTTTGTATCACACCTCAAAATACCAAGTGTATATTTTGATCGGAAATGTCAAATTTTTGAAAAAGCACCGAAGCATCATTCCGAAATACTGCCGAGATTCTTGTGCTGCCTACTTCTCCTTCCTCGCACGCTTCCGAGGCTGTTTGGTATGCTTAGGTCCGGCAACCTCGCTCTCCTGCTCCCCTGCTTCTTCCGCTGGCACCGAGGTTGTTTCTTTGGCTTCGGCTGCAGTAGTGGCCACCTTCTTCTTTTTTTGCTGAAGCCTTACGGCGCGCCTTCTTGGCTTCGTATGCCTTCTGCTCTTCTTCATCATTCGGCGCGTCGTAGGTTGGATCCGAACGGAACTCGTCCGGGACATACATGCGGACCTAGTTGAACATTTGCTGCTTCTTTTCAAAATTGGGAATCGGCGGTTGCAACGGGTCCAGGTTGCTCTCAAAGAGGTCCCGCACTTTTTCGTCAGACGTAGGAATGCTATCAAAAGACCGACGTAAATCTTACGTCACCACCTCGCTGTCAGGTCCCGCTCTACAAGACACGACACCAGGATTATTGGTTGCCATTCCAAAGATCTGGTAACTCAGCACGCTCTTCATGTCTGTCGGCTTCATGAACGGCCGTCCGGAACACCTTCATCACCGAGTTTTCCTTGGGGACATGCACCAACGCGGAGCTGGACGCCGCGTTCACTACCTCGAGCAATTGATCCATCGTCCACACGTCCTCGCGCGCAAACTTCTTTCGGATGTGGCCGAATCCACGGTCTACTGCGTTCTTAGTATGCCCCTTTATGAAGAATTTCAGGTCGATCGTCTCCAGTTCCCCCATTTGGGCAAGCCCTAGCAGCATTTTCACGACGAAATTGTTCTTGTTTTGCCCCCCGCAATTGTCGGCGTAGATAGTGAGCTTTTGGTGGCCATTGACAACTACGATCTTCTGAATGAAGTGGAAAAGCATGCTGTTCACCTCATCCGTTCCCTTGCCAGCCACGGACTCCTCGTAGACGTAATTGTACTGGATGTTCTTGTTGGCATAGTAGATGCCAAAGAGATACACGTTCACCAGCGACAGAAAATACCACTGGGAAGGCGTCGCACTCACGCTGGGCAGCGTGAGATTATGGCTGAAGTCCATCACAATAACAGCGCGTTCGTCTGAGGCTGCTTCAAGGTCGTTCTTATACTCCTTCCTGTAAGAAAATGTTCACAATAAAACAAAATGATCATAACATCCATTGACGAATCGAAATGATGCTTGTGTCCAAAGCGACGTACCTCATAGTTTTCGCTGCTGTGGTGTGGACTCCAAGCTCCTCAGTGAGATCTGCGGTGACACCGGACTTCATGCGCGAGTAGAGAATGGAGCACACATCACACACATTGCTCCGGGGTGAGCGAATACGAATAGTCGGGCAGCACGACTGTAGCAGTTTTCGAAATGTAGATGGTTGGGGCATCCGGACGTCCATCTCATTCTCGGCCACGTAGTTCTGCATCTCGGTGTACAGCTGATCCCACGTAAAAAATGCAGGCAGCAACGTGTAATCCTCCGCCGAGTATCGCTTCCTTACAACCCCGTCAATTGTCTCTTGAGAGCGCACGCGTACAGGGACCACATCTCCGAGCGTTGTCGCGAAACCTCGGAACCACTGTGCGAGCCAACGAATGTATATCTTGCTAGCGTTCAGATTCATCTTCCCTCTGTGTGCCTGGACGGAGAACGCACCGGCTTGTATCTGCCGTCGGTAGCGAGTAATTGTCGCTGTTGACACACCGTACACTGAGCACCAAACGTCTCGACACACGCGGCCAACCAAAGGCAAGTAGTAGGTGAAAGTCTGGCGAACTCCGGTTCCACGTCGACGCACTGCTGTGTCAGTCTTCATCAGCAGCGCAAGAGCTGTGAGAACGCTCTGCTTTTTCTCGTTCGGGCTCATGTGATCTAGTGACATCAGGAAGTGCTCCAGATCCACTACTTTGCCGCGAAGACAGTGGTCATCACACGCATCGGCTTGAATCAAAGCTGTGACCCTTGCACGAAGATCATCGTCACACGAAATGATGCTTTCATCCAGGCTCGATTCTTCGCTTGAAGCGCAGCCCCCCCTCCTCGTCAACGACGTCAGCTTCGACGGAGGACGCGTCGTCCTCGGATACTGGTTCCCAAGCGCTGTCGTCGTCCGAGAATTCACCCCCGCTGTCGTCAGGTGCATCGCGCAGGGAGCCTAGCAGTCGTCTGGTCCCGGTGCTTGCTTAAGCGCTGCGAGATGGCTCCGAAATTCCAGCGCGAGTGGCGCTGTCGCTGGACGGGGGCTCTGCTGCTGGGTCGGACGCAGAGGCTGCGAGCGGAGGCTCGGACGCAGAGGATGCGATGGCGGCCGCGCGGGGCGGGCTACCATGAGTCTCTGTGGTGTCCGTGCGGCTCTCGGTGGGGGCTGCGGGGCTCATGATCCTTCGGGGACGAAACAATGCTGATCGATACACCTGCTCTAAAT
This sequence comes from Phytophthora rubi, assembly GCA_000687305.2. Classification (NCBI taxonomy): domain Eukaryota; phylum Oomycota; class Peronosporomycetes; order Peronosporales; family Peronosporaceae; genus Phytophthora; species Phytophthora rubi. Next base: position 164,819 of record KZ985347.1, read on the forward strand.
TTAGACATTGAGAAAAACGCCATCAGAGCGAAAACACAATTAAGTACGATTTTTGCTGGCCAATCTTTGAAGGCGTTTTTCTCGGAAAAACCAAATGGCGGCGTAGCGTCTTTATGTTTGACGTGGTCTCAATTTCGGGGTGGGCATATTATGCCCACCCCGAGTTCCTGGAGTCTCTGTATCGGATTGATTGGCTGGCTCAGCGTCGTCTTCGGTTTCGCATGGCGAAGATGATCACTGACGACACGTGGGCGGGCCGATACCTCGATAGGCACAAGCGCTTCCCGGCGGTCATCCTTGATGAGGTCATCCAGAAGATTTAGAAGTCTTGGCAGTCGCAGCCGATAGAGTCTATGAGTGTTCTCGGGCCTGTCAGCACCGACCAGATTCGTGGACACGCTCAAAAGCGGCCACGAGGTCGGTGCAGCCCTCCTCGAGGCAACCACCAGTTACAACTACTCGGGTAGCCACACCACTTTACCAGGTGGAGGTTTCGACCGCTACGTCCGCGGCGCCTCAGTATCGTCTCGATATGGTAGGCCGTTCTCGTTGGTTAAATTGACGACCCTCTGTACGAGTAGTGGGTGCCTCATTGCCAAGCAGAGGCGGTAGAGCCCGCGATGGGCTTGGTGACTGGCCAGGACGCACAACGTCGCTCGACTGGCTCTCGCCCTGATATGGGAGTCTCCTAACGGCCATGGAGCCTATCAGCGACTGCTAGATGGTCAACGGGCGGGCATTGTGGCGCCGCGACCTCGAGTACATGCTGCTGAAGCTCTCGTGGAGAAGCTCCAGGGTGTCCCTGGGGTGTTGGACGTCCTCCGAAGTCGTGTGTGTAATGTGCCTGAGCGGTTGGACCAACTTGGTGACGAGGTGGGCTGCGTGAGGCACCGATGTTCGCAATGCGAGCAGACCGGTGGACAGGTGCCCCACGACTTGGGCGACCACCTTGGATGGATCCGGGATCTGTATGACCGGGTGGTCCACTTGGAGACTCAAGAGAGACACCGCTCTGCGGCTCCCCCTCCTGTTTCAGCTCCTGCTCCTGTTCCCCAGGAAGAGCTTGTTCGGCTCGTGGCAGATGCCTTTCGCTAGTACTCGGCGGCGCAGGATCCTCGGGGTCAGCAACCGACGCCGGGCGATAAGGCTTAAGCAGCCCAACGTAGAACGTCGGATGTGTGACCATGGATGATGGCAAGTCCAACGTGTTGGCGTGGTCGTGGGCCACAATGACCCTGAACGGCCCAATGAAGCGAAGTCGCAGCTTCGTGCTGCCCACTGCGGAGACCGCCTGAGTAGGAAGATTCTTACCGTTTAATAAAACTTGGTCTCCCACGCGAAACACATACGTCCTTAACAAAGTCCTCGTACTTGTTCTCTCCGCGGAAGAACGAGGTTCTGCTAAAAGCAGTGCGACACTGCTCCCTTGGCCGCACGTCTACATAAGCAATGAATATTTTGCGTCACTGGCGACCTTAGCCCCGTCAACGCCAGCGAATCCAGGCGTGCATATCCCGGCTAAGTCCTATAATATAGTATATATTATACTGGTACTGGTAGTGCCTTCGGTCACGAAGTGTAGGTACAGCCCAAACAGGATTAATTCGGCGCACGCCATATGTGGCACACACTAAACAAAGGTATACAAACTTCAAGTTAAATAATTTAATATTCTCAGAACCCCATGTTATCTCGAGTTCGACGGAAGAGTAGAGGCTTTCGCGTAAAATAGCCAACTATTTGAGTAGGATATCCAGAGATGACGGGAAAACGTGAAGTACGATGATAACGAGTCTGGGTTTGATCCTCTGTTTTGCGTGTGGGTTTTGTGATGCAGTAGAGCTACTGAGGAAAAAGCAAGATATGATCGCTCAATCGCAATGACAAGTGCCACGCAGCAACTGGTGTTTTAATTCATGCAGTACAACTAGATATGGAGAATGGAGCTGCACATCCTAAAGCACACGAAGCAAATCATGTCCACAGCAAAATAATGGTGAGGCCAGTGAATGATGGGAAAAAAACAGTATGTGTTGCACATGCGCTCCTACAATGTAGTCGAGCCAAACAATGACTGGTGCTCGGACCGTTACCAGGCCGTCTAGATAACATTCTTCTCAGTTCGGAAAACGACATCGAGGCAGCAGACGTGGTCGCAAGGCTCCGTCTATTACAGCAGGATGAAAAAGAAAATTTGGCTGAGCCCTGAAGCGTTTGGAGCCTACGTTGACTACGTCGAAGACGAGGTTGCCGAGTCCGAGTCACCAGGCATGGACTCCTTCTACATTCACGGCGGAAACCGCGTTTTGAAGACAATGACGAACTTTACGCAGGCAGAGTTTAGTTTTCTTTGGGGCGTAGTGGAAGAAGACTTGTACGCTGTGTGAAATTTCTGGGACGAGGCCGCAAGAGCAAGACGAGCGCGAAGGACGTTATGTTCATAGCGCTGGTGATCCTGAAGCACTTCGACACGTGGGACAAGCACGCTGTGGACTTCGGCTTGAAGTCAAACACTCTGGAAACGATGATCTACAAGCTGCTGACTGTGATCGAGCCTGTTCTCTACGCGAAGTTCGTGAAGCGAGTGGCAATGACCGAGCAACGTGAAAGCCGCAACACCTTCCGCAACTGTTCCTACGCTTTACACGCTACAGACGTAACGTTTCAGCCTGCTTATCGACCGAGCGGACAGTTTGCAGAGCAGAAGAATAACTTCAGCGGGAAATATATACAAGCTGGTGTGTTATATGACATACCCGGGTGTTGCTATCGACCTCTCGCCTCATGAGCCCGGGTCTAATTCGGACGTGGTCATGTTCATAGATAGGAAGGCTGCTCACCTGGAGATGCTGCAGAAGGGCATGAACTAGATCGAGATCAAGGACAGTGGTGAAGGTGCTGCTCAGCACCTGCTGCAGTGGGGTGTGCTGGTCGACAAAGGATATCAAGGCGCTGAGGGTATCACCCGAACGATTCAACCGAAACGAAAGCCCCGTGACTCCGACTTGAGCCACCATGACGTCGCGCGCAGCCGTCTCGTCTCGTCCGATCGAGTATTGGTCGAGAACTGTTTTGGCCGGGTCTGCATGCTGCGGAAGGCCATGTACGTGACGTTCAAGTGGAGCGATGTGCGCTACGACATGATCGCTCGCATCTGTGTTGCGCTAACAAACTGTCATGCCAGCTACATGCCGCCACGCAAGGACGACAGCACGCACTACCGCTCTGTCCTAGCTCTCTATCAATCAATGGCTGGTGAGGCCAAGGAGAAACGCGCCCGCAGTCAGCAGGCATATCGCATGGGCCGTGATGAACGTATGAGTGCTTCGTGCGATCGTCGCCTTTACGCCGTATACGTTTTACAACGCAACGCCCTGCTCCATACAGACGCATATCACATGAGGACGAGGAGACGCAGCTGTCTTAAGCTTTTTAACTTCATGAAAGATTTCCGAACCTTATTTCATTCATATCTCCACAACTAGCAACATTTTTACTAACAAAAGTGTGTATTTTCAAGCAGAGCAACGTATTTTACCAATTTCTGGAGACTGCTGTCGAGCGGTAGTTGCAGTTGAGTTCAACTTGACCCTGTAGCGATCTTCAACCATCATGTTAAACATAATATATAGTGCATCCAAATTATTATATTTTGCAAATTTTACTGTTGGTAATATTGATGAATCTTCGAGTTTTTATCTTACAGTCCATACACTGCGTAAAATCAAAAGTTTGGGTAAGCTGGGCCATCAGGCGTAGGAGATGCGCGATAGTATTGTTATTAAAACATAGGATTACACTATCATTATAATATATTACAATATTATAGTAATATATTAAGGTCCAGCTCAATAGTAGTTTTTAAAGCGTAGCGTTACACGAACGCTATAAGACATTTACAATATTATAGTAATATAATATAGTCCTGTTCAATAGCGTTTTTATTAAAACGTTGAATTACACAAGCACTATAATATACTCCGAAGTTTTATATTAGATTATGTACGACCAGCGCTACCAGTCCAGCCCTCTAGTACCGACATTTCCCTGTCATAAGGGCACACCCAAATCCATGTAGACGTAGTGTTATGCGATGCGTGTGCAAAACGTAAATGCAGTCGTACTGACGCAGATATTAAGTGTACTGCACTCAAATCCAAATATTTCTCACTCAGCGACTGGACGAACACCGCTGAAGCGGTAGGGCGCACGTCAACAGCTCGGCCGCCACGTCGAGATGGCGCCTGTGTTTTGGCCAACGCGTGCATTGGTGAGTAGGTTCGGCGCTCCACGAGTGTGGCTGATGGGAGGGGTCTGTGTGTCTAACAATATGTTGCCGCGTTTTATGTGTATTAAAGTAGATACGACAAAGATATAACATGAAATTCATTTGGAATTTTACTCGGAGCTGCTGTCAGAACTCTCCGTCGTCTCCCCTGCTGTCACGATATCGTCCGCTAGGCTGATTCGCGTGAGGCGACTTGCTGGGGCAACCAGCGAGATAGCAGCCATCGACGCAGTAAATTTCTGATTTCATGTCTGCTGTTTCGCTTTCAACAGGTCGGGTGTCATTCACCAAACCAATATGCGCGAAGCCCTCGACAGTTGTACAAATCGTGAGATTCCTCCAGGCGTCAGAAATCCAAGCTGCGATGACAGAACGTGACGACGCAGCGAGCTCAAACGCGTCTCCCTTCTTCTTCGTTTTAGTGCGACGGGAACGACGACGCGGCTCAGGGGTGTTCTGGCAGTGTCTGACGGATATTCGCTGCAATCACGGTACGTTGACTAGTTGCCAGTTGCGGTAACTTGTGTTTGACAGTTAACCGCGTCTTCGTTTGTCGTCTCTGTGCCAGGACCTCAGTATCACCTCCAACACCGCGAACAAGCTCGTGCCACCTGACCCCCTCACCCCTTCCAACGCTATCAGCATTGTCAAACCAGCCCTCACCCCGACAGCGGACAGCACGAAGCGCGGCCACTCCAAGGCTTGGTGCCTGGTTCCGACTAGCCAGCTCCAAGTCTCTTGCGAGCTCATCCTGCCGTGACAGCTGCGCCGGTCGTTCCAGCTCCGCCTGCTCTGCGGCCTTCACTCGGCGCGTTTCTTCAGCTTGATGATGCTCTGAGATCTGCTCGCGCATTTGAGCGACCCAACCCCGACGTAACTGATCTTTGAGTGGCTTGTTCCATGCGATGTCAGCAGGCTGGCACACATAGGTATATCGAGGTGGTACCTTCAATAGAAAAACCTTTAAGGACGCTGCTTACTGAACCACCTTATCCGTCCAATGGCCAGAAAAATCATCCCACCGCAACAAAACAGGATCGTTGCAGTTGTCACGCCCGGCGAAATGAAACTTCAAAACGCAATGGAGAGATCGGAATCCCACCAACCCTTGGTGCTGCCGAAGATGCGACATCATGTTGCTTTTTGGAGAGGGTCAATCGACTTCCACAGAGTTCGACCAAACCCATTGCGGTTCTTGGTATTGGAGATGCGCTCATCGGACTTTATTGACGGGTGTGTCTTGAACACCAAGAACGGCCCGCGCTTATTTCCTCTGGAATCTGCAAGCAGCATCGCCGTAGCTCGTTTTTTTGTCCTTCTTTGCACATTTAACCCAGACAGTCCATGCGTTCCGCTGGTCAATCGTCGTGCGAGGCAAGTACTCGAAGCAAACCGCTAACAAATGTTAGACAATTATTCCAACCTTAATACAACAACCATGAAAAACAATAATTACATGTTGGATCAGCATTGTATACCTCCGAAATACCTTGTTCAACTATCGTCTGACGAACGATGGAAGCAAATTCTGCTGCGACCTGAGAAGCGTCGTCCGGGGTGGCTTGGCGTTGTCGTGTTCGTGCTCGGATAGAGAGTTTGTGACGCCGAAAACAACTTCTACCCAGGACGTCGAACCCTTAAATGAGCTCAACCCCCTTCTTTAGCAACTTTTAATGCTTTCTGAGTTAACATGCCTGATGAGACAGGAACTCCTTCACGACGGGAGGAATTAATCCATAAAACAATTTGTTCTTCTGCTTCGGCTGACAGAATTGTTCCATGCCCGCGCTGACGGGATTTCTGCATACTGCCCTTTCCAAGTGAGCACATGGACTCAATGTGAGCGCTCTCTCGTATCCATCTGCCGACGAGTTTATGTAGTTTCTTTAGTTCCAAAGGGTTAGTAATTACACCGAAAACCTCTTTAACGCTCATATCAAGACTACCTGAATCTTTATGAGCATTTATCGCGCGCAACTTATCTACATACGAGTATACTTTGCGTGCGTAGAGCTTCAGCTTCCGCCCATCTCCTCCCAGTCGGGGTCGTCATTTCCGCATATTACAGATACTGTAGTAAGTGCCTCATGTAGCTCTGGACCACTCGCGCTCTGTTTCGTACTTATCTACTGTACTACTGTAAGATTTGCCCTTATCACAAATACAAGTCGTGCTATCGACACGCGATGATTCAATTGGCGTAACAGACGGGGGTCCCGAGATGCAGTTCGAACTCTAACAAAAGGAGAGGAGAAATGAGAGGGTGTTGCGATGGAGCTGGCGACGGCCATCTCACTGCCGATGGACTCGCATGCGACGCGGAACACGGTGGGCGCCGAGGTGGCCACGCCACGCGTCAGCTGGAAGAGGTTAGGCAGGAACAACAGCAGCAGTGATGAGCGCTACCGAGGACCCGCGCGCAGCGTCGGCAGCTCCGAGGCGGATCTCGAGTGTCACGACACACACGCGGGCACTGCGCTTACACGGGCGCTGAGCTTGGCTTCTTGTGTGCCGCGCTCGCGTCGGCGGCCAGCAGCGGGTAGTCGAAGATGCTGGAGCTGACGTGGCCGGTCACATGGGGCACGGCGTCGTCACAGCAGAAGCGGTCGGTATGCACGAACACACCGCTGAGCTCGGAGTGTGCGGCGGTGGCGCGCAGCTTGTGCAGCGGGGAGGGTGCCAGCGATGCCGTGGGCGTGTCGCTATCATTCTCGCCCAGCACGTCCACGATCAGCGAAGTAGCGCGCTTGGGGATGGCACGTACGCGTCCTTCACCTGGTACAAGTTGGCGGGCATCAGGAGGGACCTATGTCGTTCACGCGGGTGGCAGGGCTCCTCTTCAGCAAGTCCAGCATCGACTTGAACACACTGATGGTCTCCGTGGCAGCTCGAGCACCGTCTGCCTCGACGTCGTCGAAGCCGTAGAGAAGGAATGGTTTGGTGTAAGCGACGGATCCATCCAGCTCCTGCGGCTCACCGAGCACGACGTTGAACTTGGTGGCTTGGCTGCTCTCCGAAGCAGCGTTCACTAGAGCAGCATAGTACAGCCCCTCACTCTTGGAAACCACGAAAGCACGGCGAGAGAACGACGTAGCCGAGTGGCGGATTACAGTGCGAGCCATTCCTACCGAGACGGTCAAGTTGCGGAACTCGCCGCCACTCCTGTCACAACCACAGGCCGAAGACTACCAGTACGTCGACTGAAAGAAGACCTGCAAGTTCTGGCTCAACAAGCTGCGCTGGAACGTCAGCACGCTGGCGTCCACGTTCTCCAGCGCTACCACGCGCTTCACCATAGCGAGAGAGCCTGCGCGAAAAGCTTGTGCGACCCCGGCAGCAGCAGATGCACATTCACCACGCCAACCTTGTCTCCAAGTATCTGCTCACAGGCGGTCGCCTGCTTGAGTGCCGCGGCGGCCTCGCCCACCACCACGACAACGTACTCGGCGTCCTCAGTGCCAAAGTACTCGTACACGAGGTACTGATGTGGAATAGGTCGTCCATGACGTGCCGCACCTGCTTCCCGGTGTCTCCGGCCTGCACGTCACCGAACGTGGAAGCCGTGAGCGTCACGAGCGACTTCTCCGTCGGTGTAATCACCTTGGCGATCTCCCGTGCTTCTCGCGCGCCGTCGTAGAAGTACACCAGCAGCTTGTACAGATGCTGCGCCACGTGGGCCACGACGGCGAGGTCGTGGCACTCTTGTGGTGACGTGGAGTTGAGCAGCAGCGCGCCCGAGTGCTGCAGCGCATACAGCTGCTCATACGAGCTGGAGATGGTCATGCCACTGCGGATGGACTCGCACGCGACGTGGAACAAGGCGGGCGCCGAGGATGCCGCGCCACGCGCCAGCTGGAAGATATTGGGAAGGAACAGCAGCAGCGTCTGTGACGGGATGAGCGCTGCCAAGGACGCGCTCCCGGCCAGCGCCCCGCGCACAGCGTCGGCGGCTCCGGGACGCGGCGTGGCTAGCCCTCTTCAAGTGCACACAAAGAAGCAGGACGACTGAACCGCCTCAGCGACGTCATCCTGGCGTCGTTCCAGTTATCACTAGCGGCTACGCAGCCGCCTCCGCGATGAAAGCTGTTTGAGCTCGCGCTGACCTGTTGTTGTGTTCGCGCTGACCCGTCTCACGTTGGCACGCTGTCTATGACAGCGAAGTGTTAGTTGTGCATGTCAACCACAATAAACATCCTGCCACATAACCAACCTTTCAATCGTATCCCAGAACGCTGGCAGCGCCAGCGACCATCGATCCTGGCAGCATTGTTTAGCGGACGGGCTTGTAGTGGTGTTCACCGATACGATGATACTGCGGCTGTGACTCCTCCACCACCGCAGCAGCGAACGACCCGGGCAGCTTCTCCCCTTTTCGAGCCTTAAGATTCGCCTGCGTGTAGCTATGTAGCTCCACGTTGCGTGCGCCATCGCTTGTGCGTCTCTCTGTTGCACCTACGTTTCCAATGTTGCACGCGCGTTGCGCTAAATCTGTGTGTGCGACGAAGGTTGCCTGAGCGGCGCTGAACGCCGAAGGTTGAGTGGTGACAAACAGAAATCCCTGTAAGGCCCCCTAGCAAGTTCTGTCTTCGTTCGAACTGCAATTGGTTGTAATTGGACTGCCCTTATGCCAAGAATGGCCTTCATGACAGGGAAATGTCGGTATATTTCCTATCCCAGATAGGGGGTGTTTAAAGATTTCGCCAGATAAGAACACTAGTAGTAAACGTGTACAACTCAGTTAAGCCCATACTCAAAAATGTCCTTGAAGCCATACCCACGAGGGACCCCAGCCTGCGAGGAGGCAGCACTAAACAGAGGTCCTGGGCCCCAGGACCTCGGTTTAGTGCTGCCTCCTCGCGTCAGTTTTGCAAAGCAAAAGCAGTGCAAGATCTGCGAGTTGTAAAAATCACAGTAACTAAAGCACGGGTAGCCGAAAACGCTGAAAAGCAAGCTCATAGTATTGGGACTACGCCCAATAAATATGTTTAGCGTTGCTCTAATGAAGATTGTGAGATGGAGAAGCCGACTTTGTCGCGGAGGCAAGTCGTGCAGATCAAAAATGCACTGTGTGTACAAGATGCACAGGTACGACACCGAACGTACCTCCCGGTTGTTCTGAGAAGACCTCTCAACAAGCATCTTGCAGGTCTCAGTAGAGTTAGTGATGAGCTTTAGATTGAATACACATTACCTTGGAAGTGGAGGCGGCTGTGTGACTTCGAGCTGACAAGAGCTCACTTCCCATTTACGTGCCTCAAGCACAAGCCACCTCCACCACCAGGGTCGCGGTCATTTGCCCCCGCCAGTCCTCTACTCGCCAACATGCCTGTTGTCACTCGCAGTCGAAGTCAACTGCCTATGGACACTAGCTCTCAAAGATAGTCTATTATTGTCCTTTTCACCCAAATTTGTAGAACCTGGAAGGAAATTGGGAGTCCTCTGATTCAGGCTCTGAATCGATTCCAACTGGTTTTGACCAATCAGAGGTGGTGTATGTATCGTGGACTCGGACACACCACGAGATGTGCGCCACCTCAGACTCTGAGTTGGAGTTGGTGGTCGATTGGTGACTTCTGATTGGCTGAATATCGCTCGAATCGATTTGAAATCGATTCGATTTGATTCAGGCCATTAGAGACCTTTCGGAGCGGTCTGTTTTGTGGTTTGCAGGAATTGGGTCTATCCAACAACCTGCAAACCACAAATAACATATTTTTCCTTTTGGCGTTTACGATTTGCGGGAACGACCCTTGGGGACGACCCATCAACCCTCAAAGGGTTGATGCTGGCGCACATGCAATTAGCCTGGTGCTAGATCCAAGCTAGCCGCACGGCGCCACGGCGCTAATTTTCATATCCAAATGATGTATGAATTCGGTCTGAAGAAGTTCTCTTTCTAGCACCCTCCTTTCCCACCCATGCAGCATGTCGGTCTAGTCCAACCTTCACGGGAGATACATGCTTCCTTCTCTAGCTTACCCCGAGATATTAGATAAGTACTGTTATTTACTATATATTTTAATCCACTACATACTATTAAAATATACAGGTTAGCAGCAATCAGCGATTCCTACTTCCCACACAGATGTGGGATAGGATTAGGTGATTAGTTAACCGGTCGATTTCCGTATTTTCTTTGTGCTCCTATCCTGCAAACCACAAACCAAACTCGCTCCGAAAGGTCTCTAATAATTCTCACAAATTCGAATGAAACTTACAATAATAGAAGTTGAATCCAATAAAATTGAAGATATAAGCGCGTACCAGACAATAAAGAACATGAAAGATAAATATATAGTTAGTATGATAAATTTAAATATATTTCCCATAAGAATATTTTTCGGCTTCCCGGCCGCCAAGGCCCCCAAGAAGCTCATCATGTCCAAGTTCGTTTCCAAGGCCAGCGCCAAGCACGTGTGCACCGGCGAATACTCGGGACCCGCAAAACCTCCAGTCACTGCCTCGGATACGAGTCCAGCGAGAGCTTCAAAAAAATGCATACTGAAGCGAAGTAGATTGACAGAGGTGTATAGTTTTTTTCCTCCCGGGAGATCGGAGCGGGAACTTAAATACGCGCCTCAGTCTTCAGGCTCTTTCACAGCACCAAACCGCGCCTTTGACGCGTACTCAGCTTCCTTCTGTACCAACTCCTTCAACCGCTGATCAGCAGTAGCTTGTGTCCTTGAAAACTTCCCATAGCGCTTCTCTTCGTACAACAAGAAACACTCAGCGAGACGAATCTTTGACGGCAGGTCGACGGTGACCTGGCTGGGTGTGAACGACGCCGAGTCCAGTAGCACGGACAAATCCTCTTCTTCAGGCATCTCGATCGCCCAGAAGACGCGCATGCTGTTGTCCAGTCCTCCGATGGTTGAAAACGGATTTCGACGAGGCAAGCGCACGCCATCCATCGCAGTCGTGGCAAGCTGACTCTTGCTCACGAAGTCGAGGTCGCAGGTCATCTTGAGTACGTAGTTCACGTCTCGCCACAGGAATGGTCGGATCTGGAGCATCCGGCGACGCCACCCGGCGACCGCATCCACCGTAGCTAGTGAAAGCTCTCGAACACGTATTAGAGCCTCGAGTAGCTCGACACTTTGGTCGTCCTCGAATGCGCAGCAGCAGCGCAGCAGCTCGTCCAGCCCAGCTTCTCGAGCCACGATTGCTCTCAACACGGTCAACTCCTCTTCCGACAGCAAACCCTCGTACGATAACGCTTTCGTGCTGGAGAACCTGGCAACCGAGCTGGAAACTTGCTGTCCTCCTTGCTTCTGCATCCCTGCCATGTACGGCTTCAAATGTGCATCGTTATTGGGCTTTTCGTTGCTGGCGCTCGCCGACTGCATTCTGCTCGTCCTAGGCACACACAGGGTTAACAGAATACTGAACAGTCGGCACTCGAAGAGCGGATCCAATTTCAGCTGCATAATGGGACATTTGTCGAAGTTCCTTTCATTGCTCCTTTTCACGGCACTCCATTTTTGTGTGTTTGTAGTTGCTCAGTTGCTAAGGTTCCATCGCTCACTTTACTTCCGCTGCTCGGCAGCACGGCGTCGGATCTCTTCCCAGGTTGTAGGCTTTGTAGGGGGGTCGCTGGGCGCTCCAAAGAAATAGTCGTCTTCATCATGGCGGAGCGGTGGCAGATTCTTATCAGACCCTGGGCGCTGGGAATCAAGCGAGGGTGGGTCACGAGAGTGAGGTGCGTCGCGGTCTCCAAAGTCCGAAGCTTCGTCAGCAGGAGGAGGTTTTGATCCGAAGAAAAACGGCGAGCGATTTTCACTGCCATTGGCCTCTCCGAAAGCCTCCTCGTCATTATGTTGCCAGTCCTTGGGGTCTTTCTTGTCACGCGGCGTGTCAAGACCAGTGATCGGTGGGATGCTACTGGAGCTCTTGTTGTCAAAGCGGCGAGGCGCAGGAGGAAGCTTATTCGCCGGCTTCGACGCGAAGCTTCCCGGCTCCGCAACGTCCTCATTCCACGAGTCTCTGCAGCAGCACAACGGATACCATCACCCCCAAAAAGTCAACACCCAAGTAATAGACAAACATTTCTAATCAACAGAAAATCAAACTCACGTGGTGACCGCCGAATGCGAAAACTTCTTGTTCAGCTCCTGCACGAACGGGTTGTCCGGAATCTTGTTCTCCAAACTACATAACAACAGATAAATATTTATCAAATTAGAAAAAATATGTGAGACCGTCCCCCAAAATTTGGGGAACGGTCTGACATAGTTTGTTTTTCATTTAATGAAAAACAAACTCACATGTTCCTGGCGCGCGCCGCAAACGGCGACTTGTCCGACGGCAGCATCAACAGGTCCGAGAACAAGTCTCGGCGGATGCTAATAATGCCGTACGAAGCTCCAAACAAGCCTCCAGCTACAGGACAATAAAAACAACAAAATATTAGTAAGATATATTCTTGCGAAAATACTTTTCATCCAGACTCACACATCATGGCGAAGGCGCCTGCCACTTTCTTCTGGTTCTTGGAGATTTTCCACAGTCCGGCCATGACCGTCGAGCCGAAGATGGCGCCCATGGCGGCGCGGCGCTTGCCTTTGGCTGCATAGTGGGCCAGGATTTCCATCTCCGCCTCCGTCCTGCGGGAAAGTATTTTACGGTAATTTTAGCAAGGGGTTCCGGTATTTTAAGAGGCTTGAATTGAGGTGACGTACTTGCCGATGGAGGAAGCGTCCTTGTCCTTGAACATCTCCACGCTCAGCGTGCGGATGGCGTCGTCCACGGGCACAGTACCGAAGGAGGTCATCGGGGGCTTGAGTCGAGAAATTAGTATAGGAATGTGCGGCTAATAGAATGGGGGAGGGGGATTGGATTAAATGCGCGGAGGCTTTTGGACCAATGGTGGGGCACAATTCACTTCAACTTTCAGCATAGAGTGATCCTATCATTTTAACGTTCCGAGTGCTTGTCAAGAAAAAAATCAATCGCTTAGATGTTTATCCTTCTTAGTTAAAAGCCACTGACTGTCAGACAGCGAGGGAAGAAGTTTAAACAGTGCGCTCAGCCCGTTTACTTGTCCTTGAAGTCCACTTCTTTCGGCTTGTCCAAGCCACTGCAATAAATCAATTCGAAGAGTTTAGTGCTTAACCCCTCAAACGCGAGCCACAACACAATATTATGGTTTGTTAGAAATATTTTACGTACAACGGGAGTCCCGCTCCTCGGAGAAGTTCCTGCGCGTAGGCGTTATGCGGCAGCTTGGTCTGAAGACTATGAAGCAGACACAGACACAAACAGCATCACATCTCATGCACCTCAAGCTGAATGAATAGCTTGGTCCATTTTGTTACGTACATCTCTCTCGCCTGAGCAGCATGTGGCGCCTTGTCACTTGGAAGTTGGAGCAGCTCCGTGAACAACTCGTGGCGGATGTTGCTCGTACGCACCGACGCTCTGGCACCAATCGCACCACCGACTGGGAATCACAGGCAGGAACCAGGTCAATTAGTTGCTAGATTCAATACTCCGCTAACAGAAGTATACGAACCCAGCACTCCCACGACGCCCATGGTCGTCCCGAGCGCAGCCGCATTCCACACACCAGCCATAGCTGTCGCTCCCAAGAGGCCACCGAGCGCGGCACGACGCGCTCCTTTCTGACGATATTTCACGAACACGTCTCTCTCGGCCGGTGTGATGTCTTTCCTACTCGCATAGACAAATACCAGCACTTAGTGACACAAGTAGAAGGAATTCAGGTGTATGCTGCATGCCGATACTCACAACCAAGGTGCACGACCGAAGCCTCGCGGTCCGAAGCCCCACGGCCCAAATCCACGACGAGGGCCGGGGCCGTCCTTCTTGGGAAACATCTCGGAGCGCAACGTGTACATGACTTCGTACTGCTCGGAGGACATGGAAGGCGTCATCCTGTCGGTCGGTTGGTTTGCTGTTGGAGCTTCGAGCTGGAGAATTGAATTGTGAGAAAGGGGGCAGCACTCCGCATCAGTTCTGGAGTAAACGGTTGTGTTGACGCCGAGCAGTGTCGGAATGAATGTGAAATGAGGTGGGCATTAGGGTACGCACCGCCAATTTCCCAGCCCTATCGCGTTATCTGTTGCTCAGCTACCGGTTAAAGGTTACGCCTGCCATGTCAACACCCTGTCCGGTCGGCGACTTCAGTTCTTCTTGTTGCAAAGGGGTTGTGCTGCAAGTTGCAGAAATATCCGACCGACAACAGTTGCAGCCTGCAGCACTTGATGAATACTATAAACCATCCACCTCCACAAAACGAGAGGGGGGTATCTCTCCGTGTCCGCTGGTAAGACTGCATCAGCAGAAATGGGTGTAATTTAATGTTGGGAAGATGGGAAGTATCGTGAATTTTTGTTGTTGCTCTCGGTCGAGCCCCGTATCCGATACGATTCTGGTCGAGCAGGGGAGATGAACATCAAGATCAAGCGATGTATCGGTGTGACCAAACAATTGCAATTCAAAAAATATGTACGTCTTTCCTTCCGTCTTCTTTTTCATCACCTTACTGATGTGTTTTTAGGCTGCAATCGCCTCGCCCTCTTTTCCTCAAGTTACTTGGCAAAGCCAGCCTGCTGAAGCAGTTCTTGAGCGTATGTGTTGTGCTGCAGCTTCGTGGCAAGACTACAGGACGAAAGCCAAACGCAGCTACGTCAGATCCCACCCTACAATGACCACGATCTCGATCGAGTTTGAACCTACATTTCTCGCGCCTGGGCCGCATTCGGTGACTTGTCTTCAGGATGCTGGAGCATTTCAGATATCACCTTCTCGCGGATTCCGCTGGTCCGCATCGAGACCCTTGCACCAATCACACCACCCACTGCACGAACACAAGAAGTAACAATTGCGATCAGTCGGTCAATCGACGAAAAAGGAGGTCATCAGTCACGTGCGCACCAATCATTCCGGTGACACCCATGACTCTGCCCAGCTTCGCCATCTTCCACACGCCAGCCATTGCAGACGCGCCTACAAGTCCGCCGACGGCAGCGCGCTGCTTGCCCTTCCATCGGTACTTCATCAAAACGTCCCTCTCCGCTGGTGTGATGTCCGTCCTACACATACTAGGTCAGTAAAAAATAGTATTGGTTCAAAAGAGGAAGAAGGCCATTTGCCGTGCAATCCGTGGCACGTACATCCATGGATTCCAACCGCGGCCGAAACCTCGAGGTCCAGTGTAGCGATCGGGGCTGGAAGTTCCCTGCTTGGTGAACAGCTCGGAGCGCAGCGTGTACATGACTTCATACTGCTCGGAGGACATGGAGGGCATCATATTGGTGGAGAGTTAAGTTTCTTGAGCTCGAAAATCGAATTGTGAGTGAGAACTGGAGGTCGACTGCAGTTGTCACAGCAGAATGGTGGGTTGGCGTAAGCACTCCTGATGACGCCCAACAGGAATGAATGTTCAATGTAGCCATGTGAACTTACATATGGCTCCAGCTAGGGTTTCTGTCGTCTTGCTTGCTCGTGGAGCTAAGCCCCCCCCCCCACCAGTCCACTCCTTTCGTGTGTATGAGATTGCGCTCTCTGATTCCCTCCCCAACAGTCGACTCGTCAAGGGCGACAAGGCGGGGGCCACAATAAATCTCCTGGGTGCTACCACTACTGTTAGTGGCAGCTTCGGTCAGACACTCGCGACTTGTGTATCCCCGATCGCGTTCTGCTCCACACACAAAAAAGAGAATAAAAGCAGAGCGTACGTGTCAAGGTGGTTCTGAACATTGGCGGAGAAGTCGAGGATAAGAAGGGTATAAAGTCAATGCATTGTAAAATGGATGGAACGGAATGGTGGTGGTGTGGTGGTGAAACCTCTTCTTTACTTCACAACGCACTTCACGCATTTCCAAGCTGTAGGTTGAACATTCATTCGTCACCTGCAAGAATGCTTGCAGAGCCAGCCGTTAACGCCGGACAGATGCGATTGATCTGCGCTCAACTACTTTACGCGTTCACTTTTCGATTTTCCTGCCCTTGAGCACACTAAACACCAAGCAGCCACAACCATCGAATCGAGCACGATGATGACCTCTGACCAGTATGAAGTCATTTACACGCTGCGCTCCGAGTTGGCGAAGAAAGGTTTCGGGCGGTTTGGATGTCGCCGAAGTTGGCTGTGCGTCACCTGATCCGACCCACGCTGTGTACTTCTTTTTTTGCTAAACCTTGATATGTTGCTGTCTATGAGCAGGAAGGACGTCACGCCTGCGGAGAGGGAGGTGTTCATGAAGTACAGAAAGAAAGGTGCACGACGTGCTGCCGTCGGCGGACTGTTTGGGGCATTGGCGATGGCCAGTGTGTGGAAGATTGCAGCCCTGGGGACGGCGTTCGGTGTCACGGGGGTGATCGGTTCGTTGCCACTGGTGCACCAGGCGTTTACATTTTGTGTTGCTGAGTCTCGGCGCGACTTCATTTTCTGCAGTGGGCGGCCTGGTCGGAGCTTGGATGTCGATGCGCGCGAGTCGCATTCGTCTCAAAATGGTCAAGGAGATGATCAACCTGCCGACCGACAAATCTCCCCACGCAGCCGAGGCGAGGGAAATGTACGTAAGCTCTGAATAGTTTTGCATTGAGTACAATTACCAACTTCTTGTGTGTCTTGTGCAAGTAGTCTCCGTAGAAAGCTCCCGTCCAACCCTTACGCACAGAAGCTGCTCAAGGAAGCGGAGCTCGCCAGGTTTGTCAAGTGATTTATGTGGCCATACTGTTGAAGTCACCAGTACAGTAATTAGTTTATGTTCGATTTCAGTGACTGGAAGCAGGAGAAGGCGGCACCTGAAAGCTCCAAGGACAAGTAAAGCCGAGCTTGCCAACAAGACTCGCCAAAAGAATTGCATGTGCAATGCTTCATGCGTCGTTTGCTTCAGAATGTGATTTGTACGCCCCTAATCCATAATTCGATATCATACTACTGCCATACATACAGTACACAACGTTGAGCTTTGTAGTTAACGACCAGTGGTGTACTACTTACTACTAGTACTACTTAGCAGATCTTTACGTTCGCGGTCACTTCTTCAGCACGACGCCTTCCTCCGCCAGCCTCTTGGTGATCTGCTTCTCCACGTACGCGAAGAGCTCGGGCAAATGGTCCGGCAGCTGGCACGACACGAAGCACTGCCTCCCCGTGCGCCGCGCGAGTCTCTGCGCGATCTGCTGCTCCTCCATCTCCGGGGCTCCCACGATGGACGTGATGAGCGGCATGGGGCTGTAGCGCGTGGCGATCGCCGTCGACAGCGAGCTGCACCAAATAAATTGTCATTATTACAATAGGAATATCATATTAACAACTTTAGCGCAGACACGCACCCGAGCCGCGGCTTGTCGGCCGCCGAGCCCATCCAGACGAAGACGCAGTTGCTCAGCAGCCAGATCTGCACCAGGTAGCTCTGGTCCAGCAGCGAGCCCGGCAGGTCGATCACGCGCAGTCCCTCGTCGCCCAGCTGCAGCTGCTGCAGTCCCGCATCAATTGCTGCTGCTGTATGCACACACCGCCGCGTCAGCAAAAGTATACCATAGCTAACCCTCGTAATTTACTTACGCTCCGCTGTCGCCATGCTGATTGACGAATAATAAACTCCCCAGCACAAAATAAGGAAATGTAGATCTCCTTCTGATTGGTCAGCACGATCCAATCACCGCGCGTTAAAACGCCCATCAAAACGGCGGCACCGCGTAATCGGTGCGAACAGCCAGTTTTCTATTATAGCCCGCGACCAGCAACAAAACTATCGAGTGCCCGACCGGATCAGCACCATCCCATCCCGCTCCATGGCGGACCCGGAGCTCTCCGTGCTGCGTCGCTCGGAGCGCAGCGTCAG
Organism: Phytophthora rubi; assembly: GCA_000687305.2. NCBI lineage: Eukaryota > Oomycota > Peronosporomycetes > Peronosporales > Peronosporaceae > Phytophthora > Phytophthora rubi. The sequence goes on from KZ985347.1 coordinate 182,924, forward strand.
CAGCGACGCCAACTCATCCGCCGCGTCGTCGCGCTCTTCCTCCGCCTCGTCCTCCGCCCCCGCGCTCCACCTGCAGCCGCAGCCGTCCACTTTCTTCCACGCGCTGCGGTCTCCGCTGTCCGCCAGCGGGCGGCGACGGTCACAGCAGCTGGGCGGCTACGAGGCGCCACCCGCGGGCCACGAGGCGGCGTCCGCCAGCTCCGCGGGACGCACGCACGGCTCGAGACACTCGGAGGCGACAACCGACCATTGGCACAGACCGTCCGCCGTGTCGTCGCGGCCGTCCAACGGCACGACGCAGCAGCACGCGGGCAGCTGCCACGCGGACGTGACGGACCACGCGCTGTGTGACGCCCTGCCGTCGGGGAACTACTACGTGGACGCCAGCGGCCAGCTGCGCATCCGCAAGCTCTGGTGGTGCTACATGAGGGTGCGCCGCGCGCTGTGGTGCGTGTTCCCGTGGCTCAAGCGAGACAGCAACACGTACCTGTGCGCGCGCATGGTGGCCAACTCGACGCTCATCGTGGCGGTCTATTTATTCGGGGAACTGCTCAACCACGTCGTGGTGCCGGCCATTCTCAAGCACAAGGACGAGGGCGCGGGGGACGACGCGGAGGTCCATTGCCACGACCACTCGGTCGAGTTCCTCGACATGTACGCGTACTCGCTCGTGGCCAACGTGCTGCTGTGTCTCCCCGCGCTCAACTTCAAGGCGTGTCGACTCTATCGACGCGCGCGCAGGGGCAGGGACTACTCCACTGTGAGCTCCACGTCCTCGAGCGGCGCGGAGCCCTCGGCCGTGGTGGTGCCCTCGTCGTCGATCGCCGACATCACGCAGGAGCACCAGCGCTTCGAGAAGACGTACCTGTTCACGCTCTGCGAGCTCATCGTGGTGCTGGAGATCCCCTACCTCATCTACATCTTGGTGGCCATGATCGTGCCGTCGGACTCCGGCAGCTTATCCGACATGATGAGCGCCTGCGACCGGCAGCTCGCCACGGGCTATTTCCTCGTGCTTCTGGGCGTGCAGCTCGTGGCTGTTCTGGCTTATCTATTGCGGTGGCGACAGATTCTGCTCTTCCACCGACTTCACCAACACTTTTTATTCCAGCGAGGCTACGTGCCAGGGCATTCACGCTTCGACTATGTGGAGCAATCGTTCGCAACTCCACTCTACGCCTGGCTACCGGCTCCTGTGTGGGCGTGTTGGCGGCGCTGCAAACGATTGCGTCATGCTGCACGAGGCAGTCGATATGGTGGCACACAAGATGGTACAAATGACGGCGGATCGGCCCCGACCGGTAGCACGAGGAAGCAAGTGCACTACGTTAAGGTCGGACTGTACAGTGCGGCAAAGCGCGGGGACGTTGAACAAGTGCGGTCGCTTTTGGAGACGGCCGTAAGCATATCCGGCCCGGAGTTTGCCACCGAGTGGTACGAGCCTCGCGTCTGGAAACTTGGAGGATTGGCGCTTTTTGCTCGTGGGCAGCGCAACCCACTGCACGTGGCTGTGGCTTTTGACCAGGTCGAAGTTGTCCGTGAACTACTTGCAAATGGGCACTTCGATGTCCAACAACTCGACAAGCTGGAGCTGCTGCGGATGGACTTAGCGTGGCTATACCGGCTTATGTTCCGCCTGTTGTTTTTCGTGGCACGCCGTTCGAGTGCAGGCGTGGTAGCCAACGCATCCGCCGGTGGTGGGGCAGGTAATGGTGTCCCTGCCCCTGGACTAGCTAGTGCGGCACACCCGTTCGGCCCTGTTGGGCTGTTTCAAGCCACACTGTTGACACCACTTCACGTGGCCGTAACATTGGGCTATGTAGAACTTACGTTACTGCTGCTCCGTTACGGCGCGAAACCCGATGCACCTGCGTTATCCACTCACCCACGGTTCGCCACTCCACCGCTGTATTAGGCTGTGAATAAGGAGTGTACGCGATTGCTTTTGGATGCTGGTGGCAATCCCTTAGCAATACCTGGCGATGCTAGTGGCTTGCTGCTGACTGCATTTGAAGTTGCGCGGATTGCAGGAAATGCCGCTGTGGCTCGACAAATGGAGAAGTACGGTGGGGATGTGACGCTAACTCCGCTTCATGACGCCTGTGCTGGCGGCCGCCGCCACGAAGTAGCATTTTTGCTGGAGCACGGAGCAGATCCAGATACACTTGGCGAGCAGGTGATCGGCTGCTTCCGACGGACGCCACTCCATTGGGCAGCGATGCGAGGTCACGCGCGGATTATCCGCCTCTTAGTGCGATACGGAGCTAATGTCGACGCGCGGGACATCTTTGGACGAACGCCGTTGGCTTGGGCTTGTGTGTTGAATCGAACGCGCGCAGTGGAAGCTCTTCTGGAGAGCGGCGCAGATGTTAATGTACGCGACGCACAGGGGGATCCTCTGCTCTGCATTTGTGCAGCTGGAGCGTGCGCGTCGATCAAGAGAGGCGCCAAATCCTCGGCGGGCAAGCGAGACAAACTAGGGGACGACCGCGTGCAGGACGATGTAATTGACGAAGGTGGTGACGATGAAGGCGAGATCGGGGTAATGCTCAGCGGACAGAGGTCACTGGCGCGTGGGCTAGACCCACGCATCTTTCAGTTGCTATTGGAGAATGGCGTGGATCTGCATGCGACGCGTACGAGCAACGGAGACTCAGCACTCCACGTCGCGCTTCGGCGTCGCAATCAGACGGCTGCCGTGCTGTTTGTTCGTGCCGGCCTAAGCTTGACTGCTGTGAATCTACTCGGACAACGGGCGATTGACTGCGCACGCTCTCCAGCGCTGCGCTTTGCGGTCAAGAAGGAAGCAGGACAGCGCGATGTGATGATCAGCTACAGCCATGCACACGCTCCGTTGGCGCGCAAGATTCGAGACGCCCTGGAACGCCAGCGAGTGACAACATGGATCGACACCATGGGGCCCACAGGAATCACTGGCGGCTCGGTGTGGCGGCAGGAGATAGCCCGCGGTATTCAGAGCAGTGCGCTTGTACTGGCTGTGCTGACTAAGGACTACCCACAGTCGCAGTGGTGCATGAAGGAGCTAGCGTTCGCCAAGATGCAGAACATCCCCGTCGTGGCCATTCAGTGTGAGGACATGGAGATATCGGAAGAGCTGCAGGTTTACTTGTGGACACGCCAGGTGATCGACTTCCGACCGGCGGTGAAACACAACTACGACGTCAATATGAACGCGCCAACTCCGTATTCGGACGACGACGAGCGCCCGCGAATGCCCAGCAACAGCTCGCACACGATGGAAGAAACGGATTCGGGTGAATCCGTTTTCCAGAGTGAGGATGATACCACAACCGATGCGACCAACATGCTGGGCAAGCGTGTTGCGAGCAACCTCGAGTTGGTGCCGGACTACAACGATGAGGCTTTCTGCCATTGTCTACGAATGCTTTTGGACGGCATCCAAGATCAAATTGAGGAGCACCGAGCGCGACTCGCTCGACGACAGCAGCAGCAGCAACAGGTTCAGCTGCCAGGGCATGAGACTGATGGCAACGCTGGTGGAGACGCGTCTCGCCATGGAAGCCGTCGCAACGATAGCGAGTGCTGCCCTGAGGAAGATGACCGAATACTTTGTGGAACTGGCGGAGACGCTGCCAAGCGCAGCGAGTGTGAAGACCACGAAGCCTCCAACGTGCAGATCAACTTCCCGGAGGGCCCCCTGAATGTGCCTCTCTTCCGTCCGCTGCGACGGATTGAGTCTCTGGCGTCGTCACTTGCCTTTACGTCAGCAACGGACTCGTTCGTGTTCATCGCGCATGGAGATTTCCACCGGTCCTTCTGTCTGCGTCTCCAGAAGTCAATGCTCAAGCAAGGGATTCGTTGTGTTGTGGACCAAACTGTGCCTGCGGTGCAGTACGCTCACCCGCCACAGGACGGTGAGAGTGGTGAAGCTCAAAGTGGTGCTTTCGGCGCAGATCTCGGCGGGCTCGACCAGCCAGTGGCGCGCTTGCCTGTGCAGACGCGGCAGATGGCTGCGAAGGACGCTATTCTAGCTTGCTCGGCCGTGCTGGTGGTGCTGTCACCGCTCTCGGCAGCCTGCGACCTTCTCGCGGATCAACTGGCGTTCGCTGAAGACCGTGGGAAGCTGCTCGTCCCCGTTCTTCTGTCGCTGCACAAGGTGGACCTGGCCAAGCGCTACACCTTTTCCCGCAGTATGGTGCACCACTTCAATCTCTCGCTCGGCTATGAGCAGAGCATCGAGCAGCTCACCAACTTTTTGCGCTTACAACAGCAAACTGAAGCTCGACAACGGCGTCTTGAGCGTCGTCAGCGGGACGAGCAGGGCGATCTGGGCGCAAGTTTGGGGGCGATGGCGGTGCTATCTCCAGTGTCCTCCGCTTCGTCTCACTCACGTCGGTCATCGCTTGCAGCCTACACAGACGTGGTGGAATTACAGTCACCGTTCGAGGAGGAGCTTCTGTCGACGGACTCGTCGTTGCTGCTGCCCACGCTGCCCGTGCGAACGTATTTGACTTCGCCTGCAGCGCTAAACTCGTCAAGAACTGGGAGCAGAGGCGGATCGGCCCGGAGCTTCGGAGGCCACGGCTGGAGCGAGCCTGACATCCTCGAGGGCGTCCGTCATGACGAGTCTCAGCAGCAAGACCTACTGCACAATAGCAGCAGGTATGACCGAGCCCGTACTGGGTCGGGTCTCTCGAGCGCAAGTGCTGGAGACAGACAGAGCAGGGAAAACAGCCTACGATTGACTGGGCCCGCTCGCAACCAACACGGCAGCATCAGCACGGCCGAAGACGTCGTCTAAGTGGAGAATTACACAAGTTGCTGCGATAGATTAGTAAGGGAATGCAGATCAATGAAAAGACACAGCACTGCAACCGGTTTATAGAGTTGTTTTACACTTGTGTCACGCTTAATCGTCTGCCACCACACTCATAGGAAGAGCGAGCATGTCTGGACGAGTGCAGCCTTTGCACTGTTGAGATAGTTAATTATTTTGTCGGCGTCTTGTCCCCGAGCAAGGCGTCGAAGCTGATGTTCTCGCTCGACTCGGCCAACTCGAGCATGCTGATCGACGAATTGGACCCTCGTTGGCGCGTGTCGAAGCTGCCGTCGCTGGAGAGCGCGCCCAGAGCAGGATGCCGCTGCAGCGCCCTGGAGAACGACGGAGCCTCTTCCTGCACGACTCGCATTTGTCCACTCTCCACTTCCACCTCCACCTCCTCGTCCGAGTCCAAGTCGTCGTCTTGGATGCCGGCGTAGCACAACTCGTCATCCTCGTCGAAGTCGTCGACGCGTCCGACCAGCGTGGAGAAGTTGCCGATCATGGAGTGCGAGAGACTCATGTCCGACGTGATGCTGCGCGTGGTTCCGCTCGTGTCGGCGAACGTCTGGGAGAGTCGAGTGGGCGGCAGCCCGAAGTTGGACACATCGCTCCGCGCACTCGCAAACGTGACGCCTTGAGACTGCTGCGGACGGCGTCGACGCATGCTGCTTTCAACCTGCAGCGACGGGTTGTAGGACCCAGTTGACACGAAGCTGTCGCGCAAGTCCGCGAACCCGCCTCGAAGCTGCACGTCGCTGCCTGTGCCGTGCGCGCCATTGAAGCTTGGGGGTGGGCTGAAACTCGAAAGCTGACCGGCAAGTGGCCCGCCGATGCTGATGCCGTAGACTTCTTCACGCAGCGCGTCCAGCAGGTGTCGTAGCGACTGACGGAAGCCCACCATGTCGCCCTTGGTGAAGAAGTGGAAGAACTCGCTGCGCGCGAGGCTGTACTTGATGTCGAGCCCGAAGTCCATGCGGTTCACCACCACAGGCAGGATCTTCTTGCCCTTGTCCTCCGCGAACGCCAGCTGATCCTTCACGAGTTCGCTCGCCAGCGTCTTCTCGGAGATCAGCAGCACGAAGGCCGAGCACTTGAGAATCGCCTCCTTTGCTTCGTGGATGCGCACGGACATGTCGTCGTCCCGCGACAACACTGGCCGACCTGATCTGTCCGCCTCCTCCTCGGTGTCCTCATCAATCGCCGACGCCAGCTTCACCATGTGCTTGCGATCCACGTAGCACCGTAAACCTCCTTCGCGACACATCTCAACGCACAACTTGCGCACAAACCGCTGGTGGTAGTCGCCATGGCTGATGAAGACGAACTGCTCGCCGCTGGCTGTGGCCGAGGTCAGCTCCTGCAAGTCTTCCACAATGCTGTCGCTCGTACCAGGCTCTTCGACCTCGTTCGAGTCTCGCTCCGAGATGACGTCTTTGCGTCCTCCACGCTTGGGCTTCGTGGCTTTGTGGAAGTAGTACCCGCCAGTGTCGAGCACAATGCTGTCCGACACGCCACCGTCGTCCACGAAGCTGTTGGAGCTGCTGGTGCTGCTCAGGATACTAAGGTTCGTGGCGTTGTAGTCGTAGTTGAGGCGCATCTGGCGCTGGCTGGTCGAGAACACGCTGTTTGAGCCGATGGACCTGGAAGACCCCGGTGGCCCGCGCCGACGGGTGTTGCCAATGACGACGGGCATGGCCGAGTCATCTCCGATCTCGTGGATGGACGAGCCGCCCGAGTCGTACTGGTAGTAGTTGGGCGTGTCGAACGCTGACAGCGCCAGTGCTCGTTCGTCAAACTTCATCGAGTCCATGCCGTACGTGTTCGTGGAGCTCATACCGGACGCTGCGTGGTTCAGGCGGCGGCTGCGCATTCCACCGCTTGCGTGACCTGATCCTGTCATCGGGTTCGTCTCCGCTCGACGCATGTTGCGCTTGATGTTGTCCACCTTCCGCTTCTCGATCTCGTCGCGCATCCCGTCCAGCAGCATCCGTAGCTGGTTCTTGTACGCGGCTTCGTCGTACTCGTACCGCGTCTCCTTCTCGCTGACCTGCTCCACCTTGACGATGGCGCTTTCGAACGGCACAAGCTGTCGCGTGTACAAATACACCTGCAGCTCCTCCGAAATCTTGGCTTGCTCGGTGGAGATGGCCATGATGGGCGTGCCCACCTGCTTGGCCAGCGCCAGCTCCTTGAGACACCACTCGGAATGCGCGTAGTCCTCTGTCAGGATACACAGCACCACTGCAGCGTTTGTGATTCCACGCGCGATCTCCTCGCGCCACACAGACCCGCCACCGATACCGCTGGGGTCCATGAGATCGAGCCACACCGTGATATTCGCGTCTTCGAGCGACTTGCGCAGCTTGAGCGCAAACTCCATGTGCGAGTGCGTGTAGCTGATCATCACGTCGCGCGTTCCTGCAGCGCGCTTGATCTCGAACTGGAGCCTCGTGGACGTGGTGCAGTCGATCGGCCGGAACCCATCGTGATTCGTGCGCATGATGTCGCCTCCCATGCTCAGCAATGCCAGCGCCGTTTGCTGGTCGTCCAGTTTCACAGCGAGATGCAACGCTGTATCTCCTGTTGAACGCAGCTGGTGGTTGATGTCACCACCGCTACCAACTAAAGCTTTGAACATATCCACAGTCGTCCCACCCGCACATGCAGCACACATAATAGGCGTCATATCACCGTCGTCGGCAATAGTTGGATCAGCGCCATGCGCCAGCAGCACTCGAACAACGTCCACTCGATTCACGCGCGCTGCCCAGTGAAGTGCTGTCCGTCCATGTGCATCCTGGAAATTCGCATTGGCCTTGGCAGCCAGCAGAATCTCGACGGCTCCTACTGCGCCATTCACCGCAGCCCAGTGCAGAGGCGTACGCTTGTTGAGTCCAACGTAGCCCAACTCACCGAGGACATCCGGGTTTACCTTCTTGCGCAAAAAACTCCGAATTGCCGCGACATCCCCCACTGCTGCCGCTGCATGCAGCGGCGTGAGAGCTACGTCACCGCCCCAATCTTCCAGCACCTGCGCAACGGCATAGTTCCCCCGCAAATACGCAAGCTGCAGGACCGTAATTGTGTTCATGTGACCGGGGTCAGGAATGGCGAGATGATTCGCTCCAGCACGCAGCAGCACGTGCACGATCTCCGGGTGGTCGGCGAGGAAAATAGGCGGCAGGCGGCTTTCGCAACGATACGAAGACTTGGAGCAGAGGTTGACGTCAGCTCCGTGGGCTATGAGCCAGCGCACGGCAGCAAGACGGCCTGTACTCACCGCACAGTGCAGCGGAGTAACCAACGTCGTCTTGAACACGGAGCTGTACGTCTCGTCCGACGACACCACTGGCTTGGGGATGAAGTAGCTTGCGAGATACCAGAAGAGGTCACCCGTGCTGAATCGCACTCGGGAGACCTTGTCGAACGCATTAACCCTGAAGTTCGCCTTGTACAGCAGATCCATCGCTGCGATGTTGCCCTGATACGCTGCCACGTGCATGGGGTTCTTCTTGGCAAGCCCAAAGATGCCGAACACCATGACCGGGTCCGGGTACAGATCCCGCGCGAAGTTTTCTCCAAGATGCAGCTTGGCGATGCGGATCGAGCGTCGAATTAGCTTGAGATCTCCCAGCTGCACTCCTCGGAACAGCCTCTTGCGTACGTCCTTGGTCACCGCAGCCTTGGAAGGCGTCGGCGGCGTCGTCTCGTTCTTTTGCTGCTGCCGCTTCTTGCGCTTCATCTTGGAGCGCAGCATGTGCGCCTTGACGTCCCCCGTCTGGTCGCTCTCTTTGAACGCGCCCAGCTGCATCTTCAAATGCTCTCGGAACCTGGCGAAGGCGCGCATAAGCACGAACAGCAGCCAGAACATGACAACAGCGCACGCGCAGAAGACGTAGGCTGGGATGTTGGAGTCGCAGTCCACGAAGATCTTGCCGCTCGCGACGTAGTAGACGAAGAAGCCGAGGATCAGCGCCTCGTACAGGAAGATGAAGACCCCCGCGATCTCACAGACCTGCAGACACACCGTGCGCTTGACCTTCTGCAGCCTCCCGCCTCTGTCGAATCTCTGCTCTCTCCTGAAGGGCTCGAAGACCCTCAAGCCGGACGCTGGCAAGCCCAGCACGAACACCGCCGGGAACAAATGGTACACCAACGCCGCGAGCGCGAGCGACGTGGAGCAGCTCGGCTGCTCGCTCGAGACCAGCACCTTGAGCGGTGACCCCACGTACAGTTTCCCGTGTCGGATGTCGTCCGCGTGTGACTCGTAGCAGTAGAAGAAGCCGAGCGCCACGACGTCCCCGAGCACGATGAGCTGCGAGAGTCTCAGCAGCCTGCGGGAGAAGTACGAGTTGCTCTGGAACTGGCCGCTGAGGTACCTGCTCGGTAGAGCGGGTAGAACGGAGTCCCGCAGCTCGATGGAGCTCATCTGCATCGTGTGCTCCGTGGCGTCGGCTTTGCTGCTCTCGTCCGTGTCCTTGCGAGACTGTTCTACCTGTTCTACCTTGTGTTCTACCCCCAACGGGTCATCAAGACGAGGGCCCAACTGAATGTCGTGCGCCATCCTATCGGCTCCGCTGAAGCGGACGGTAGAACCGTCGGGCGTTCTACCGCTCGGGCGGTAGGTCGACACTATCGTCGGTCTCTGTCGCGCCACGTAGTCCGCCGCGTCCGACGCCGAGGCCAGCGACTCCTGACCCCCGGACTCGGCCGCGTCCGAGTTGAAAGTGTCCTGCCGATTGAGCTCCTGCGTCTGCACCTTGACGGGCGTCTCGAGCTTGGCGTACTGCGTCTGCGGGTCGGGCGTCTCCTGGTCCAGTTCTTCGTGGTCTGTGTGGACGGTCAGGTGGGCGTCGCCATGGCGCTTGGGGTCCATCAGTACGAGGCCCCGAAGGCGACCGCGTGGATGTAGAATAGCCTCCGAGTGTGCGTTCTACCCGGCGACTAGAATACAATTGAATTGGTTTGGGTCTCTTTGGTGTGAGAGCCGTCGAGCACGTGGTCCGAATGTCTTGGAACAGCCGGCGGGGGGAAGACGGGCGGCGTGGTGTCTGAATGGATCCGATGGACCACTCTCTGCTCGGTGGACGGACGCCATCACTTACAAGTTGCAGTTTTGCGTGTGGACACTTTGCCACTTTCCACCCTCAAGCGCAGAGAGCTCTGTAGAGTCTACACTGTAGCAACACAGGTACACTGTACTGCATAATACATCTCACCTCCTCCTTCTCCTGTCGTCAGGACAGTCGCTCCATCGCGAGTGACGCGATGTGTGCGGCTGTAGAAAGCGTGTTCAAGAGTTCATGACGGCTGACTGGCGTACTTTAATCCACAGGCAGAATACCGGTGTAAGCTTACTCACGGCGTGAGTCTCACGCACCGCAAGGCATTGGCAACCTTAACGGAACACAAACGGGTGACAAGAGGAGGCCGGCTGGGACGCAACACTTCGTCCTCGATTCTGTGGATGCAGCGAGTCCTTCATGCCTGTCAATACACTCAAAATCATACAAACAAGCGAGCTGGACTCGTCCTCACACCTGCAACTGCTGGCACTGCACCTGGTCATAGCGCGCAGTGTTGTTGTGGTTTATTGGACCGCTTTATGGCCCACCTCGTCGGCTCGGCTCACTAGACCGTTTGCGGCAAGCTCCTCCGCTTCGAGCACCTCCAGCGGGGTCAGCGGCTGGAACACGGACAGCACGACCGAGACGAACGTGCGCAGGATGATGGCCGCGCCGCAGAGGATGGCTCCGTAGATGAGGTACACGTCCACGAGGTACGTCTTGTACAGGGGCTGCAGGTTGCGCATGGGCAGCAAGTGACGGGCTCCAAACTCCGCAACAGCCAACAGCTCGTCCGCTGCGCGCTCCACCCCGCCGCCAGTCTTCACCAACTCCCCAAGGTGCTCGGCATTCGCTTTAAAGTGCTCACGCTCATCCACCAGCATTATATCCACTGCTGAGCGCAGATTCCCCTCAGAGAATGACTTCCCGTTCAGTCGGAGGCCGGCCCCCGCTCGTACGACTGCATTCATGCCTTCTACATGCTCGGCTGAGTGGGGGAGCCCCAAGATGGGCACCCCCACGACAAGAGCCTCTTGCATACTCTGAAAATCTCCTGCGGTGATCAGCAGCTCTATCTCGGGCGCCAACGCTAGCACTGCTGTGTCGTCCACTCCGTCGCCGAGAAATAACACCGAGTCTCGGGGACGAGAGCGTAGATCGAAAGCTGCTTGTTCCTGCAGTGTTATCTTCCACAGAAGGCGCGCATCTACGGTCTCCAGTGCGTTCATCTGGTAAACAGCACATCAAACAATCCACATAGTCAGAATCAGCAGCGCAGATACAACTGAACATCCATCGAAACAGCTCAAGACGTACAATAGTCGTGATGAACTCTGGGGTCAACGGCACGTCCGTTTGAAAACTAATAAACACCAGGGGCTTGTCGCGGTGCGCAGGTGCCTCCAACCACGTGGTCAGCGCCGCTGGGAGGCTGCTACGCGCAGTAGGGCTAGCTTCGTACGCTGCACGCTCGAGCTGCAGCTTCTGCGACTGCAGCAAGCCGACCATCTTGAACTGAGGCGCCATCGGGCGCGCTTCATCCAGTCCGAAGACCGAGTTCACCAGCACGAGCGCGTGGCCGTGCATCTGATGCTTGCTATCGATCGGCTCGAGTCCATGCTCTTCTCGCACGGTGTTAATCTCCTTGTACACATGGACCAACCCCAGTCGGAAGCGCAGGCGGTAGTAGCTATTCAGACACCGCTCCAGCACACTCGTCGTCTACACAAACACACACAAAAAGCCAAAAAAATACCATCAAAAAGTCAGTTTTCCGCCCACCAACGCCCCTCAATCTCCACTCTAGTTCGTACGTGCATGGTAAAGTTGGAGAACGGCGCCGGGATGTAGGCGGGCGGCGAGTCCATGTCCAAGAGCAGGTGCGGGTCGTTCACCACGTAGGGCACTTGCAGTCGATGGCAGGCGTCGAAGCCCGCGAACGTGTATCTGTTCACGACCACGAGGTCGGGGCGGTCGTCCTCCAGGTCTTCCAGCAGCGGGCCGAACATGGGCCGCTGGAACGACGCGTAGAAGCGCAGCGTGCTGGCGTAGCTCTGGTAGACTCCGAGCGTCTGCAGCTCCGTCGGGTCCAGCGCCGTGGCGCGGCCTTTGCCCACGATGTGGCCCAGCGAGATGAACTCGAGGCCCTCCAGGTCGCTCACCCATTGGCGGCAGTTCTCGGGCAGCGCGAAGCCCACGCGCACGCCGCGCGACAGCAGCGTCTCGGCCAGGTGCTTGAGCGGCAGCATCTTGTCCAGCACGGGGATGCTCACGAGCACCACGTACAGGTCGCTGGACGAGGCGGCGGCGCTGCTCTTTGACCCAGCGGCGGTGGCGGCGCCCAGGCAGCACAGGAAGCCCAGCGTCAGCAGCAGCCACGCGTTCGCGCGCCATTGGCGCTGCAGACGCGGCTCAGTGGTGGTGGTGGTGGTGGTGCGCGGCTTGACGGTCGGGCTCAGTAGCTGCACGCGGTGGATGTGGGTGGACTGCACGGCCACGGAGCGCAGCCCCGCGAGTCCGAGCAGCTCCGACTCGGCCATTTTGGCTCGCGATTGGGCGACCTATTGGGGTTTTGGCTCATGGGCGTTATTGCGTCAAGTGTTGTAAGTGCAGGAGGTTGGTAAAGCGAGGGATACGAACGGAGGGTTCCGGTGTTTGAGACGGATGGGGGGTAATGCTTGACGTCACTATAGCCGGGTAATGAAGCGATTTTTGCTGTAGTGAAAGGGAATTTTGGGATAGGAATGTCACGACAGAGAAGTTGGGAGGCTGATGTTGTTGTCTCTCTCCAGGCTCTAAAATTGCTGCGGTCGCTCGTCCTCGGCGAATTTTGGGTTCTTGCGTTTGAGGTTGCTGCCATTTTGTCGGATCGGTTGGTTGATACATGCATCGCGTACGCCGCCGCTCAAGCTAAATAGTTGTACATTCGTCGGTCCGCGGTGCTGCGCTGCAGGTACTCGCGCTCGATGAGACTCTCAATGCGCAGCTTGATGAGCTGCGGGGACGGCGTGAAGCGGCCGGCCATCTGGCGAGTGACCTCAGCGATAAGCTGGTTGTGCTGCATCTGTTTGCGCGTCTTCATGATCCGCACGATGGCGGCCTCGACGAGGTGCTTGCGGTCTTCGGCGACAGTAGGCGGCAGCGCGTCGGCCGGGTTGCTCGTACTTGAGGCTACAGCTGGCAGCAACGACGTCTCCTTCTGCGACACTAGCGGTATCCGTACGCGGTGCAGTTTGGACTTATACGCGTCGTTTATCGTGAACACGTCGGCCTCCTCGTCGATCCGCTTGCCCTTGGAGCTCTTGATCAAAATCTTGTACTTTGGCGTGCAAAGCGAGATCAGGTGCCGCTTCAAGTCCTTCACATCGATGCGCGTGCGCTCCATAAGTTCCTTGAAACGCCATTCAACGCGCTGGTTGAACAACATCAAAATGACTGCTTGGTACGTTGACACGTTGAGCTCATGACGGCGCTTTCCTTCCTCCACACCGGCAGAAAACGTAGCGCGAACGTCAACGGTGCCCATGTTCGCCATCCATGCCAACTTACGGCCGTTGTGCCGAGCGTAGTAGAACGACTCGAAGGTTTGCGTCAGCTGGACAAGCTCCAACGGGAGTGCACACATCGGAGCCATTTCTGTCGGCCAGAATCCACTCGTCAACACATGCACAGACAGCGGCATCGGAGCGACGGATGGATCAATACTAACGCCGCTCCCCCTGGCTTCATAGCCCGACTTCCTGTACAGCTCCATCAGATCCTTCGAGATGCTCATATCCTTGAACATTCCTTCCAGCTTCGACGTGAACTGATAGCCACATTCTGCCTTGAGTTTGGAAATCACGAGCTTCTCCGCCTCGTCCGAGGTGCCCCGGCTGTTGAGAAGTCGCTTGGCGAGCAGCACCTTGTAGAACTCCTCGAACACGTCCTTGTCCTGCAAATATCGGAATAACGCGATGACCTGCGTCACTCGGGTGTCCATCTCCTCCTCAAACCGATTCTTCGAGCGCAGCAGCTCGTCAAGGTAGTGCGCCAGGTACCCCGCACACACGGTGTTCGTGTTCATGAAGGCCTCGAAGCCCTGCTTAATCGACTTGTGGAACTGCGGGTCGTCGAAGAAGCAGTCGGACAAAAAGCCGACGAACTTTTCACGCAAGGCCAGCAGCTTCTCCACGAACTGCGACGCGTCCAACGCCGTCTCGGGGTTCGACTGGGTCTTGACGAGCTCGTCTCCGTTCGTCTTGATATACTGCAGCACGCAGTCGCTGATCTCCGGCAGCGTGCTGGGCACGCGTCGGAAGAGCGAGTACATCCTGCGCAGCGCCTGCGTCTTGCCGTCCCGGAACAAGGCCCAGCAGCCGGAGTGCTCCATGTCCACGAGCGCCTTGGCCTGGTTCTTGATGAGCTGCGTCTCGACGATCGTCTTGAGCTTGTGCTCGGTGGACGGGTTCAGGTAGTGCAGCACGCGCGCGCCCTCTTCGTTGAGCCGCTGCTCCGCCTTCTCCAGGTACTCGGGGCACGTGGCCACGTCCAGCATGGCCTGCGCCTCGGCCCTGTAGAAGTCCAGCGTCGTGTCCAGGAAGAACCGCTCAAAGTCCGTCTCGTACACGGCGTTCGAGTGCACGCCCAGGTCCACGAGCATGCGCAGCACGCTCTTGAGCAGGTCTCGGTCCACGAGCTCGCCGTGGCGCTCGCGCTCGATGCTCAGCAGCAGCCGCGCGCGCAGCCGCTCGCGCACGCTGTCGTGGCGCACGATGGCGTCCTGGAAGATGTAGAGCCCGTTGTCGTACACGGGCAGTTTGCGCTTCTGCGTGACGTAGGTGCGGTCCATGTACATGAGGATGTCCCGCACCATGGTCATGACGACCTGGTGGTCGGCCCACTGGTCGTTGAGCGCCACGAGCAGCAGGTCGTCCGAGACACCCGCCACCTGGCGCGCCACGGCCTGCAGGTGCTCGGTGATGACGCCCACCACGCCGCTGTACAGCAGGTCGCCGTGCTTGTGCAGCACCAGGTTGTACGAGTTGCGGTACAGCTCCTCGAAGGACAGCAGGCTCGCGTTGTGCGAGAAGATCTCGTGGATGGCCGTGCGCAGCGACGCCCAGATCTCCTGCGCGCGCGCCTGGTCCATGCCCATGTTCTGGCGGTACGGCTTGATCACCAGCTTCTTCATGGCGGGCGGGGGCTGCACGTGTTGGGAACTCAGGCGCAAAATGAAGGATCCGATACTGGAAGTGCCGTCGGGTATGTTGTGTGCGACACATGAGATATGAAAAAGAAGAGGTAACGATTTACGCTAATATTTAGAGGGTAACTGTATTTTTCCACGTAGACTTAGGAGACAATGGCGACGGACGCGAGTCTGGAGGAGCTGGAGACGCGCCTCGTGACGTTCTCGGAGCAGCTGCAGAACATCCACGAGCTGCTGCAGAGTGACCCGACGAACGCAGAGTTCCTGGGCATCGCCAAGGACCTCGTGGAGGTCATCCAGCTCACCAAGGAGACGGTAGGGCGGGGTGTTCGTTTCGGCGTGAATTAGCCATCTCATAGCGTTATTTACCTCTAACTCGACGTTATTTACTGGTTATTTTCGGCACAGATTGATCTCAAGGTGAATGCCGCGTCGTCTGAACCAGTTGCAGCGCCGCAAGAGCCCACGAAGCAGCAACAGACCACACCAACGCTCGGTAATGACCCCCTTCAGAGCTGCTAATACTGCAACGCAGACGGAATGCTGACCTAATTTTATGATATTATGCTACTTTTTAGAGCTAAAATTCCCCCCGGGCTCCGTGGTTGAAGCGCTGCAGCAGGGGGTCTGGTACCCGGCGCACGTGGAGTCGGTGACGAGCGACGGCAGCTACAACGTCAAGTTCCTGGGCTTCGGCACCACTGCAGAGCTCCAGGCCGATGCTCTGAGAGACATCGAGGTGGAAGCTGATGATGCGGCTAAACTGCCGTCCAAAGCGGCTATTACCGAGGGATTCAAGTGTCGGGCCAAGTACTACGCAGACTCAGTGGTGTACTCGTGCTCGGTGACAAAGGTCACAGCCCTGGGGTTCCAGGTGCTGTTCGACGGCTACGGCAACTCGGAGGAGGTGCCGTACGAGTATTTGAAACCTGCAGCTGCCGCAGCGCAGGATCAGGTAGAAAGTGTTGGTGCCGCTGCCTCTCACTCTACTAACGCAGTCGATGCTACTGCCACGCATACTGCTGCAGCAACGGCGGCGACGCTGGCGCCTGCGGTCATCGCCAAGCCCATTAAGATACCGGAAAACCTGCAGATTCTGCCCACAGACTCCGAGGCCGAGAAGGAGCGCAAACGCAAACGCGTGCGTGCGATTAAGAGCCTGAACAGACACAAGAACATTGACAACGAGCGAAACATCAAGCAGCACGACTGGAAGGCCTTCCAGAGCAAGGCCAAAAAGAAAGGTTTGAAGAAAGGTGTCAGCGGGGTGCTGTCTAAGCGCGGTTCGAGTATGTTTGCGTCGCCAGATACAGTGCAGGGCCGCGTGGGTGTGATTGGCAGTGGCCAGGGCATGACGAACTTCCAGGATGCACGGAACAAGAAGCCGAAGAACGCCTAGAGAGCCCAGGTAGGCAACGCGGCTCTTACCTATCGTAGCAGGGGGTTGCTGCAGTCGTTGGTGGCGCTGCATCTCATAGTACATCGCAGTTGACGCAATTTGTGAATCCCTTTTATCAAGTTGTTGCTGTGCTTCGTTACTGTGCAGGCTTCTACGTTAGATGCTGCTGCCAGCCAATGTACTCGGCGGTAGTGGTGAACCCAGTGAACGAATCGAACACTTCCTCGCAGCGTTGGTGAAGGAAACACCTGGCCCGGTGCGTGACCGTAGTAGGTGCCATGGTTTTAATGTGCATACTTTGTATGATCGTTTTGTTGAAAGGGTATCCGACGACGTCCAAAAGCATCGAGCTTGCCTTAAAAACACAATCGGCATGCATTCACGCCTTCATGCTCAGCGGGCTATCGTGGTCGTGGTTTGCACTGAGATAACAAATGGTCTAATGTGAAGCTGTTCGCGTTCTGTTAAAAACGCAAACTTAAAACAGTGATGAACGAATGGAGAGTGAACTCGCCATGAAGACTTGTCGGCATTTGTAGGCACGATAGAATCAAAGGTTAAACATCAAGAGGGCAAACCGAAATATACAGCTGGGTGTGGTGACAGGCTGAGTAAGGAAATATGGCTGCACCTCACGGCCACATGCCTAGCGAGCTGACTGAAGGAAATCCGCCTCCCGAAAGGAAGAGCGTTACGGACATAAGCTCTTCGTCATGCCGGAGTCTGTCCAGCAGCACTTGCATTTGTTCTCGAGCGTCGGAAATGGTAGCGAGTGAGTCAAACCACACGAACAACCGATAGTCGGCACTGCACATGCCAACGAAAAGACCTGAATCGCTGCGCTCGTAAACCATACGCGCTGCAGTGGCTTCTTGCAACGAAGATAGCCGCTTTCCCAGCACTTGGCTCTCGCGGTTTTGAGTCTCGGCTGGCGTCGGGAACATGAGATGGTGTACCTTGGCGTACTGGTTCAGCAACTGCAGTCGCATGCTGAAGTCCCCACCATCAAACGGGAACGACAGCTCGGGCTCGGCACACTCGCCCGTAAGCTCATTCTTGTAGATAAAGTGGTGTAATAACGGCAGATCACTATGTGGTTGCCACTCCGAGTGGTTTTTCACGGATGCGTCGATAGCTTCCATGGCCCCAATCTCTTCAAGTCGCAATTTCACGAACTCCCTCTTTGCTTGGAAATGCGGGAACTGCTCGGGTGACTGCTGACTGCTAAGCAGCAACAAACACACGTCGCTCGTCAAGAAGACCACGTACGCGTATAGAAACCCTCTGGTGGAATCACAAGAAATAAAAATTAGCTACAACTTCGAACCAATATTTGCAACAATCCTTCACATACCGAGAATTGAAATTCGACAGACAGATCGGCGTCCAAGTCTCCGACTTCTCCAGCGACGGCGTGTGATACACGAAATTAATCAACAACAACAAATCTACACAAACAAAAACAAAAAACACTAATCAGCACAAAAAAAATCGCTCTCCAGAAAATAACTTACCGTCCACGAGCATGCTGAACTGTTTCTTGTTGGGCTGTGCGACAGCCACCACCTTCTCCTTGGCGAGCAATAATCCACAGATCATAGTCGTCATCGTTGCATTCTCCCTGGGTGCTTCGAACTTCAAAGCTCTCGCGACTTCTCGCCGTCGCTCCGGTTTGAGCCGCACGAACGGCACGCCGCAGTCCTTGAACCTCATGCTGGGCGTCGACGCCCAGAGCTCCGTGAGCGACCTGGTGACTCTCTCCGTGCCGTTGAGCAGCTCGCGCAGGTCGTAGCCTGGCTGTCGACGCAGCACGTCGAGCCCGCGGTCGCTCAGCACGAACAGGATCTGGTGCTGCAGCAGCCGCAGCAGATGCTGCAGACATTCCGATGCAAAGCTGGGTGTCTCATTGCTGTGGACACTTCCAGTGTCCTTGTGGACAGAGCGCTCGATGGCCGCGAACGTGAGGCTCTCGGAGCTGCGGAACACGCAGCGACAGTCGGCGGCCTGCAGCTCCAGCAGCTCCTCGTGCTGCGTGCAGGACACGAAGGACAGCAGGCCCTGCAGCGAGCTCGCGAAGGAGCTGGTGGACGAGTCGTCCTCTTCAGGTGGACAACTTTTACTCAATGTGGACAACTTGTGGCGGAACACGGGCTTTCCCGACGTCGAGCACACCACGATGTCCAGCTCCATGATCCAATTATCAGATTTAAAAAAAAGTTTTGATCTGATCGGATTTTCAGTGGATTCGTATGGTCTCTCTAATTTGATGCGGTCTCTCTAATCTCATTGGATTTCGAGTCGTCATGCGCAATGCGGTGCTTGGTTTGCTGTGGCTTGGAGTTGTTGTGGTATGTGCATCTACCGGTAGTTCATCTTCACCCGCGAGACTTGAAATCACTTTCCCGGCGCAGCACTCGTGGTGGCAGGTCTCGAATGACGACGGGTTATTGGCAACTCTGCCTGTGTACTTCCAGACGCACCACTTCAAGATCCCTCGTGACGGATTCCTGCTCGTGACCGGGGACAGTGTACCTCATGAAGGTTATCGACAAACGAAAGGCGCCAACTCGGTGGTGCTGGGTGGTATCGACCCGGGCACGCACTTCTGGAGGTTGGAGCTCCGGTCGTGGCGTGACGGCTCTGCTGCTGTTGCAGAGGCCACACTGCACGTGGAAGTTGTGGTGGACCCCTCAGACTCACGTTCGCCGTGGAAGTACACACTGCAGGGTCGAGAGAGGAGACCGGTCGTGCTCGTCAACCCTAAATCTCACCAGGATTCGGTCGGTGAAGTGCTGCCGGTGTGCTACGTGTCGTCTACGTCAGGCGCCTTTGACGGCCAACGGCGGATGTGGCTACAGATCATGGAAGGGCTCAGTGGTGACGGTCCTAACAGCACGGTGGGGTTCCAGTTTCAGGTGAAAACCTTTGAGCAAGTGGTGACAGACGCACCACTGACGAAAGCTTTGCAGCGATTGAACGTCAGTCTGGACGGACTTCCGTTGGAGGTGAGTTGCGTCGAATATCCTCCTAAAGTTGTGATAGGAGACTTATTTGTGTAACGCTTCTTGTAGATTTTTCGGAATGAGTTATCTGATGAAGAAATATCTTCTGACGGAGTGGTCAGGGCTCTGCTAGCGAGTTTCTATCAGCTATTTCCATTGGCGAAGCATGACTCGCGCCAGATTTCGATGCTGGACCAGCCTGCTCTTCGTCAGCTCTATCCGCCATACGCTGCTCGAGTTTGGACAGACCTTGTCAATGCACTGCGCTCTCCGTGTACCGATGGACTCGTTATTTTCTCCAACTCACGCAGTCTTTCGGACGAATTGCTGGTGCTTGCGGCCCGGCTCGCCGGTCCCCGAGCTATTATCATGGAGCTTGCGAATCTCCATCCAACTCGCGTTGATGTGGATTTTCTGCTGGCACCTTCGCATTTTGCAAGAGAGCACTACTCCGTTACAAGAAATATACGTGCCCACCACACAGTTGTGCTCTCAACTGGAGTGAACACGCAAAAGTTTGCACCTGCAGAAGTTCCGCTTACTGACGAGCAGACCTTTGTCATCGGGTATGTCGGGCGTCTTTCATCTGAAAAATCAATAGGAATCTTGCTGGCCGCTATGAATATTCTAGCGCCTATTTGTTCTCGCTGTCGGCTGAGAATTGTTGGAGATGGCCCGCAAAAACTTCAGCTCCAGTCTATTGCCTTTGAGTGGGGACTGCTTGGCACTAGTGTCGAGTTTGTGGATGGAATATATAATTATGAGCGAGCGTTGGTGAACCAGTTCCGCGAAATGCACGTGTTTGCAAGTCCAATGTTCACCGAAACACTGAGTTTAGCCGTGCTAGAAGCCATGAGCGTAGGGCTACCTGTTGTGGGGTTCATCTCCGGTGGAACGGGAGAGTTTCTCGAGGATAGATTGAATTGCGTAGCTGTCGCTAACGCTACGCCCGCTGCGTTCGCTGATGCTCTGCTCAGGCTTGTCAACGACAACAAGCTGCGGGTTTATCTTGGTAGTCAAGCCCGACACACTGTCGTTGATCGTTTCTCAGCTCAAAAAGCACTCGAGCAGTACTTGAGACTTTATGAACGCGCAGGACGCCCACTACCTGAGCGTGCTATCAGCAAGAAAAGTAATGTCCAGGGTGAATGCACAACGTGCGCAGGAGATTTTTGCGGATTAGATACCTAGATAATTGCCTAAAAGCGAGTGCTATTGCTGCCATTGTTGCTGTACGCCAGCGGGAGCTTGGTGGGTGACTCGTTCTTTGATCGGATCACCTTCTTCGACTTGGTCTTTTGGTTAACAAGTGATTTGACTCCAGCCGACTTGCCACCGCTCCGAGAATTGTTGATGTTGGGGAGAGAGATGCCGTCCCCACGGGTCCCGGCCGTGCGAATTTTGCTGGCCATGTTGCGCCTTGCACTGAGTAACGAGTTTTGCAGCGTGATCACAATACCGTGCGACTCGCCAAGATAGGTCGATGTAATCTCCATACCTTTCTTATATGACTGCAAGCTGAGATCCCAGCACTTGAGAAATTCCTGCTCGACGCCTACGTTGTGGTAGGCAATACCCAGCACTGCAACACGATCCAGCTTGATGCTCGGGTCGATGTGGTCCCCAGATTTCCCACCGAATCCTCTGCGTGCTGGGCTTGATCCGCCATTTCCTGCTCGACCCAAATGCAGCTCCTCGTGTAGGAAGATAAGAGCCGACTGCGCGTGACCAAGTGCGCTCTGATGCTTGCCGAGTTGCGACAGCACTGCACACATATTGAGGTGCGTGTCAGCTTTGTTCGGTAGATTATCGAGTCGTGACTCAATCTTCAGCGCCTCATTTAAGTAAGTAAGCGCCTTGTGCAGATTTCCCTGTCGACGGTAGTAGCACGCCAGGTTGTTCAGCGTGACAGCACGCCCTGCCGGGTGTCGCTCCGTCAGAATCTCTGCCTTCTTCAGCAGCTCCAGCACCACGCGGAACTCCTCCTGCTGCAGATAGGTCATCGCCAGTAGATTGCACATTTCACCCACAGTTCGACACGAAGCCCACACTTCATTGCTGTCGGCGCCGAAGAAGTGCTGTCTCAACACGAGCCCCTTCTCCATGCACTCCAGAGCCTCCGTGTACCTCCCTTCTTGCTGTAGCTGGGCACTTTTGTCATCGAGCCTCTGCAGCGCCACCAGCTCCTTCTGGTTCTCAATGAAATGCGTCTCCTCCAACTGCTCCAGTTCACTGAGACGCTTCGATGGCGCAGGCGATGGCGATAGTGACGCCCTTCCAGGCTCCGCTGATTCCTTGGTTTCGCTAGCGGGGTCCGTCTGTGGAGCGGGCAATTCTTCACCGCTCAAGTCCGCGACAGCTACATCCAAGTGCTCATTGTTCCCATTATCACTGAGAACAGGCGAATTCTCCTCCTCCATTGGGAACGCTCGCTCAATGCTGTGCTGTGCCCCGCTTTGCGCACGAAGCGACACTTCAAGTGTAGCCATTTATAGAAAATGGCTACATATCAGTCGTACCTAGCTACCCTTGCTCTGCTGGACCCTCGCAAAGTGCACAGTATCAACAAAGTCGCCAAAGAGCTCCTAGTTGCGGCCGTTGCGCCAATACAGCGGCAATGGGTGCGGCCCCACGCAGTGATGCCAGCGCCACAGTCCAGCAGCAAGAGGAACAGGTCGAAGCAGATGCCACCACATGTAGAGACAACGGAGACCAGCAGCACCAGGAACATGAACAGGAACAGGGGGAGCATGCGACAACGATCGTCCCGTTGCGCGTACGAGTCGACGACGCCTCGCAGCGTGAGACTCTGCTGGAGTTCGAGTGCGACTGGGCGCCGGGTATTGGAGGCTCCGTCTGGACCAGTGGCGAGCTGCTGGCGGCGCACCTCGAGCTGCAGCGTGAGCACTACCGCTCCGTCTTCGATGGTGCGCGTGTGGTGGAGCTCGGCAGTGGCACTGGCTACGTGGGTCTCATGATCGCCGCCTGCTTCAAGCCGTCGCACGTGTTCCTCACAGACCTGAAGACGCACGTCCAGGGACTGCGAAGAAACGTCGAGCGTAACGCGGAGGCGCTGCGCCCGGGCGTGCAGGTTCACGTGTCAGAGCTGAGCTGGGGCTCGTCAGAGCAGGAGACGGCTCTGCTCGAGTCTGTCGCTGCGACGAGCAGCGACGTTGAAGCCGGGAAGGTTGATGTCATTCTGGGCACGGACGTGGCCTATCTCCGCGAGCTGTACGACCCCTTGCTGCACACGATGAACCGTTTGGCGACGTCGCGCACGCTCATACTGCTGGGGCTCAACCGCGCCGACACGCAGCTCTCGTTCTTCCGGCAGCTCGAGCGCGACGGCTTCGAGTTCTACAAGATCCCGGACTACAAGCTCCCGCAGGAGTACTGGGGTCGCGACTTTGGACTCTTCGAGATTCGCCGCTGCTGCGGCATCTGAGCCCAGAGCATCGTGAACCCACACGCATTTGTTCAGACAACTTCATTCAATCAGCGGCGACTATAACCATGATGGTATCCGACACCTTATAGATTCTGTACCAAAATCTAATAGACTCCATATAGACACGAGTTATATTATAACGTATTCTGCAGCGCTCGGTGTCGGCATCCGCCGGGTCCGCGTGACGCGGCTCCAGTATAAATACTGCTGTTGCTGCGGAAAGTGAAGCCATCTGGGCTGCGGACGCACGTCGGCAAGGGAAGAGCGTGCGACAACCGACGGTTTGAACCTTCACTTTTCGCAAAGATCGGTTTCCACACGGCAATGGCAAAATTGGCAGAATTGTCGGTGAGCTCAACTTGAAGCTTCATGGCAAACGTGCAAGTTGCAGCCTCAGAGGTGGGAAGGTCGGCGCTGTGTGTGTGGCGTGAACAAGCTCAACAGTCCATTGAGCTGGTCGGCTGCGCTGGCGGGCGCGATCGGAACGGGGTGCGCTACAACACGACGGCAGAATTCACCCCCTCTGTGAACCGCCCACCTGCACTGCATCCATCGCCATGACACCCGTCCCCGTGGATACTTGCGCGCAAGTTCCGCGCATCACTCCTTCCCTCGCGCTGGCTGCCATCTCCTTGCAGTCCGGCCGCAGAGACTGCCCATGTTCCGTCGTGCCCGGCTTCGGCGCGGGCCCACCGCAGCATTTAGGTGGGGGGCCATCGAGCGCGGACCAGGGTCGACATGCACTCGAAGAAGCCAAAATTGACTTGACGATCGCATTTTCTTTGGCGTTTTCGATCGCAAAAACGTAACTGTGAATACGCCAGAGTGTATTTTTTCCGACTCCCCTTCAATCGCACTTAAACGGGATTTGTCAAGAAGTGGTACTAAACATCGCTACGATGGTACCGGTACTCAGACTTTCAGCACCATCTTTTGACAATCTGGCAACTAAACGTACCCAATTTTTATCAATCCCCTGCGTACTTGTCAAATATTGGTGCTTTCCGATGCACACAATTTCCGGCTACACAAAAACGGCCTTGCTCAATTGCTCAGACCCGTAGCGCTCAGAAGGAATCGCGCCACCACAGCAGCAGGTCGATTAAGCTTAGGGGCGGCAGGTTGAAGCAAAAGCAGAGGCCATCCATGAGCAGCAGCTCCGTCCCGACGAGCGCCCCCAGCTCGTGGCAGAAGCGCGTGGGGCGCCAGAGGCAGCAGGCCAACAGCAAGCTCGGCTCGTGGTTCGTGAGCAAGTTCTCGGGCGGCAGCAGCAAGGCCAAACTGCTGCGCGAGCACGAGGAAGAGACCGCGCGGCGGCGGCCCGTGGGGACGCTCAGCGCCGTGACCAACCAGCAGCAGGCCAACGCCGCGCGCCGCGAGGAGCTGGCGCGCCCCAAGCCCATGCGCCAGAAGAGTTTCCTGCGCCAGCAGCTGCAGGAGATGAAGCGCCAGTCGGCCGAGGCCCTGCAGCGCGTGCAGGAGCGGATGGACGGACAGGCAGTAGAGGAGGAGGACCTTGAAGAGAAATCATCATCATCTTCTTCTTCTTCTGAGGATGAAGAGGACGACTGTGACGCTGCGGGGCTGCGCGTGATCGACGACCCGGACGACGTGCTCCGCGGCAGCCTCAGCAGCAACCCGGCGCGCTCGCGCTGCTCGTCGGCCAGGAGGTCCAGCACCTCGTCGCGTCGTCGCAGCGCGGCCGAGGAGCAGCAGGAGCGGGAGGACGAGATCTTGGCCCACGAGACCCAGCGAGACGAGTACTCGGCCGAGGTCAATCGCCGCATGAGTCAGGCCACGCAGCTGTACGCCGAAGCCATCAACGCACTGAACTACGCGCTGCACCCGGAGAGGCAGCCGGAGATTGAACCCTCTTCGAAGCCGCTCCTCCTCGGCGTGAAGAAGGGGAGCGCCAATATGCCCAAAAGCGAGTGGATTTGATGGAATCTACGCAAGCAAAATGATTTTTTGGGAGAAATAATCGACGACCAGACTGGCGGAGGAAGGCAGTTTGGATATGTCACGACGAGAGGATGAAGGGAGGGAGGAGAGGGGGACGGCGGTGTATATCAAGATTTCTTCGCCAAAAGAGGAGGACGTAGCAGTAGTTTGGTATGAAAGGCGACGGCGATATTTTTATTTTTTTGAAGACGAGAAGCAAGTACTTAGGAAGAGCACTAACTACAGTAGTAAGAGAGTATGAACGGTGGATGAATAGCAGGCCATGGAGCTACACTTTTGGACTTGTGGTTGTGTTTCAGGAGGTGGAGCGGAAGAACGCGACGAAGTGCGGATCTTCGAGGGGGTGGCTTTCTACACGATCGAAGCCGTCGAATGTCAACTTGTCCGTCTTCATCTCCGCGAAGGCTTGGCGTTGGATCTTCACGTCAAATGGCAGATAGCTGCAGTATCCGTACGTACAGTACACATCAGAACAGCAAAAAACAATGTTTTTTAGAAAGTCAGTAACGTGGACTGCAACATGATAATAATACGAACGCACATGAGTTTCAGCGACGGCGTCGAGTCGAACGCGTGCTCGTTGACGACTGCAACCGGGTTCAAGTCCAGATGGCTACAGGTGAGTGCAGAACGTCGTGAGTCAACGTGTCAAAAGAGCATCAAGTGGGAAGTTCTTGTTGCGCTGTAGCGTACAGCACTTTGAGTTGCGTCAGCGCGGCTGTCTGCTTGGTGAATACGCCGTCGCTATCGACGACGTAGCCGAGGAACATTTCGGGCAACACTTTGGTGAACTTGTTCCCCGAGAGATCCCTGTCAGTTCAGCCCAACGCTCCACATGAGATGAGGCCCAGCGTTCAGTTCTGCTGTCACGCGCGGTTTAACTCCGTACAAGTGCGTGGTGGTTACTGGGATGTTGATCGGCACTTCCTAGCAAGTAGGTAACAAAGGGTCAGCCAGCATATCGGCCGCGCACTGGTCACGAAATCTCACCTCGAGCCCGCGGAAGTCGCAGTAGACGGAGACGCGCGCCTGGCCGATGCATTGGCACTCCGTCGGGCAGCCCCCAACGTCCCGCAGCAGAGCGAGCAAAAGAGGCAAAAGCAGCCCCAGCATCGCAACCAGCTTCAAAGATCGACTGTCAAGCGTCGCGAAAACCGATCCGGGCATGCGATCGCTGTGACTGGACTCAATTGACGTCATGTTACCAGACGTGGCCGACGCACGTGATATTTGGTGGTCGATGGCCAGGAGCTCATCGATTAAAGGCTCGAGTTTGGGCCGGAGGCGCACGCCAACAACCGACGCACGCCTCGGGGCTGACGCAGTCTCCGGCTATTACTTTGCTGCCAAATATTGAGAGGTGGCTTCGCAGTGCCGAGGCATCGGAGCTATCGGCCCGGTAACCGATGACCGCTTCCTGCGCTCCATTCTGCCTGGAAAACCGCCCTCATCGCTGTCTCATGGTGCTTTGAATTTTGCGCTGCGGCTCATCTTTCGCCGCTCCATGCTCAGTGCAATGCTACGCGGGCGTTTTGGGCAGTTAGTTAGTTAGTTAGCGTAGCGCGGGACGAGAACCAGCGCGCTCGTCACCACCTCCTCTTCCGCGTTTGCAACGCTTGAAGTTTTGCCTCGCCGCAGCGGCGGCCGGCCCCACGCAGCCCGCATGATGGAGCTGTCTTCCGAGAATTTCTCCGTCGAGTAACGGTGCGGCCTTTTGCGGGGGCGCTTCTCAGCAGTGGCCGATGATCCTTCCTTCCTTCCTTCGTGTCTGCCTGTACGCGGTGCCGAGGACCCCAAACCAACCCATTCGGCCTTTTGCGATCCTTCGCGCACGTCTTCGGTGGCACCTCGAGCAACATGCAAACTCCCGTTGTGCACCCGGTCACGACGTACCGCTGGACGAGCAGCTGGAAGCCCACGGACGAGACCCACCCAAACCTGAGCATCGCGTGCTCGCAGGAGGACGACCCTCGTCGCCGCCGGATGTCCTGGAACGGAGCTGCTGCCAGCGGCGACTCCGACGACGACTGCGACTGCCCCCGGCGACCAAACACCACCAGAGCGCGCTCTGGTGTGGCCTCGCCCACGCGCGTCCGGTTCATCTACGAGGACGAGGACGCCAAGGCGCGAGTATGTGGGAACGTGCAACGCCTGCTCAAAGTCGTCCAGAAAGACCCTGGAGCGATGACAACCAATGCGCAGGTGGCGCGGAAGGTGCTCAAGTATCGCCGGGTCATGGGGAGACTCGACGACGTGAACGTGGAGGACCCCGACTTCGACGCGTCCGCGTTCTTCGGTATCGAGTGGTGCCGCGTGGGTGCCCCTTCAAGTTGAAGTGGATCCATGTTGAAGTTGTCAACTCCGCTGTCAGATGCATCGCACACTCGACCGCGAGGGAAGCAGGCAACCATCATACTTGTGAGACTTCCGACCAAGACCGCGTGCGGATGACACCGTTGACGGGAGTATTAGCTTTCTACTGCGTAGTATCCAGGACCATCAGGAGCAGGGGACGAATATAATTCTATATGTTACCACTACCCAAGTAGTTTTTGACTCACTCACGCGCCCGCTGCCCGCTGTTGGCTGCGTATAATACTGCCGTTGCGCAGGGGTCTTTCATTCTCTTAATGTATCACTATGCGCTAAGGTCTCAATGCTATAGGGACGACGTCGATGCACAGATACCAGTGCAACACGCTTGCTACGACGGTCACGACGACGGAGTCGGCTATTTGGCCGTTACCCTACGAACACTGAGGACAGGACATACTATCGCATGCAGCGTGAGCTCTACGAAACGCTCAACTGCCCTCCTTGACCTCCTTGAAGCGCCCAGAGCCACCAGTTCATTTTGGTCTGGAGTAGGCAGCTTAAACATGCTAACAGCATAGCTATGTTTGATCAGTGTCCAAACTTCAATAATCACGCATGAACAGGCGACAGCAACGCGCGCGGTGGGTGCTCTAGTACTCTACGGTAGCGCGGCCTGGTTGGCAACGCTTTGTACTCAACTCGAAACTCAGTGGGTTGGGTTGGAGTGCGTTGGAGTGGGTTCCAACTCCCTCGCGAGACCTTCAAACTCGCCCCCATCCCTTTCAAAGTCGTTTTCAAATCTTTTGTGGTCCACAGTACCAGGCTTTGCTGTCTTCCTGTGCCGTCCCGGTGACGAAGGGCAGCACAGCACATGTAGGTGGTCGAGGTGCGCATTGACGACTGCGGAAAAATATTATAATACCAGAACCTCGAAGCAGTTCCTGGATCACGCGGAGTTGCATGCGGCCGAGCAGAGCTCTCACGCGGTGCTGGCACTCCCGTGCGGGGAACGCCCCCCTCTTCCGCCACGAATAGCGGACAGCAAGTTGCTGTCAACAACACACCCACACGCTGCAACGCTTGCCTAGTACAGTAGGCGCACAGGCCCTGTGCGGTGCACAAGACAAGCTCGCATCGCCCTGTGACAGGGCGATGCGAGCTTGTCCAGGTCCGGCCTCGTATGGGCCCAGGGCAGCATGACCAGATTAGTTGCACCCGCTTTTGGCTCCCTTGCTTGCACATTGCCGCTGTATGACCACGCACACATATTTTGAGACGGAGCCGAGGCAAGAGGGACCACTTCGGCCAACTCAGTTGTATAGGTTTCAGTATTGCGCAAGACCAGATGAGTTCATCAGGGTTTCGAAAAACCCCAACCCATACCCCGGGAGTTGGGGTTGGAGTGCGTTGGAGTGGCCCAAAGGACCCAACGTTGACAGGCCTACTGGTTGCGCTGACAGCGAGGCGACTTGGGACTCCCAAGTTGGGAGGACCCTATTCGATACCGCCGGGTGATCCCATGTCGTCTGTGCGCGAGTCCTCTTTTTTCGAAAGCCCCATGTAGCACGTTACTTACTTGCTACTGTGCCCGCTTGTATTGTCGCCGCATGCGTGCGGCTCCGTTGCTAGGACCCTCCGCATGACTTGGACACACATATTGAAGTGCCCGTTCACTACCAAGCAGGCTGGCCTCTTCGCCTCTTTTGCGCTTGTGTGTTACACTGCTACATACACGAGATTTGCACCTGCGCTTCATGCCTCCGGTCGGTCGGTGGTGGCGATGACTCGAGTTGGGCTCTGTGTCACACACAGCTTGTGCCCTTCTGCATCGGCTCGATGGATGAAAAGGTGAGTTTCGTTGATTTTTCCAGCGCGCCGTTCCAACTAGACATCATCGACCCCTTCGGCCGACCGACTCGGTGGGCGGGCGAGTTGCTGCTTGGCCGCTCGCTGCACATTATCCGGATACTTACTCGCCGCAATGTCACTTTGTGCATGTAGGGGAAGAAGTCACCGCGCCACGTCAAAGGCCAACCGATGGTGCGTCCTGTGTCCCTCTACAAAAAATATCCCTACGATCGGGCTTCACATCACGTATGCACTTCAACGTACACTGTCACTCGATCGTCGCTAAAAGGGATACGCCAATTTACATTTACAGTAGAGACGCGCCATCGAGACGTCAGTTTTGGGCCTCGTTATATAGTTTTGAGGAGTCATACATGCCCACTGTCCTTCCATTGCTGCAGCTTTGTTGTTTACCGCGTCGAGTGCGCAATCCGTCGGCCAGTTTCTGCTGCTGTGAATCACGAGCACGGGCAGCGTGATGCCATTTACACACGGGTCGCCACTCCCCTCTGGACGCAAAGCGCCAAAGTTTCATCCTGCAACCCCGAGCATGTCAATGCGCTCGAGGGGATATACAATGCTTTGTGACGGTTTGAGAGACGCTTGAAAACCTTCGCAATAAACGAGAGTTTGGCTGCCTGGTGGTGTGTGTTGCCAGCACGCTGGTGACTCATGGTGAATCGACGCTGGTGGTGAGTTGGGACCAACGCGAGAGCTTATGTCGGCCAGCGAGAATCAGGAGCATGTTTGCTGCCCTCACCATCGAGACGGCGAGCGCCGATCTCCGCCACCCACAAGAAAAGGACAGCGTCGCGATGAAGGGCAGGGCGGACCTCAGCGATGAAAGAGGGTCGTCCCTTCCTTTTCTCCCTCATTTGCAGTTGCGAGCTGTCCGACGAGGCTCGCCAAGTTGGCAGAAGTACCGCCTGCCACCCCTTTGCTCTCTCCACTGCAAGTTTGCATTCCCTCTTTCAAGCAGAGCGGTCCACCCCTGCGAGACCCCCCATTGTGCATCGCGGCAGCTCGAGCTGCAACTCTGGTGTGGGACACCGCTGGATAAACGCAGCACGCACCGACCGGAAGGAAGACAACAAGCGGACACACGCACATCAACACGCTGGCCAGCAGCGTATCCCACTGCCAGTGAGAAGGAGTACAGTGCTGACTTCTCTTGACTAGAGATCGCTCATTCCGACATCTATCCCGGGTAGACACAAGCTCACTGTGTGAGTTCGTCGGACGCCGGCACCTGCGCTAGACAGCCCCGCGCGTATTGATCATCGACCTATTCGCGTGACCAAATCCCCCACCTCCCGCAGGTTCGAAGGTGCTCGCCCGCGCTGTGCAGTTATCGTGAATGCCAACGTCGGTGGTGACCTCTTCCAGCAAGGACATCGAAGTCAGGACCTCCACCACCAGCGTTATCAGGTGCTACCGCAGCATGGAACCCACGGGTGACTCGAAAGAGGAATCCCGTCGACGACGTCGCCGGAGACTCGGTGAATCGGTCCCGGACTCTCACGCGGAGAATAGCGGAGACCACGCCCCATTTGACCGTGGATCATCTGCCCGTTCCGAGACCGTCGTCTTAACTGCATCCGAGCAACGCCAGCAGCATTCACTTGCCACTGCCACGCCATCTTTAGGCGAGGCGACTGCCATCCCCCACCTCAGCTCGGACATCCGGCGGCACACCGGCAAGCGCCGGGCCTCGGGCGAGATGATCCACCTCGAGGAAGAGTCCAAGTCAACGCAGCCGGCCACCCCTCACGCCGGGAGCGAGATTCGCCGTCCAGATCTTCCAGAACGGGCCGTCGTTTCGACCGCAGAGCACTACGACGCAGCTCCGGGCCAAGTTGTCTTGCAAGCAGCACAAGGAAACGAACCGGCTGTCAGCGACGCACACACCCCGCCCGTGTCCTTGCGGGTGTCGACTCGACGCACCACGACGACGACGAGATGGTCTCCTTCTATAGCTGGCGGCCGGGAGCGAGCGTCGAGGTTGTCGAGGTCTCAACGACTTCGCAATGCCGCAGCATCTCCCAGCTCGGCGGTGACACCACCCGCTCGCCCGATCTCCAATGCTACGCGGAACATCACGTTCGACATGCTGCAGCCGCACTTCGAGCGGCCATTGCAGCAGGCAGCCGACAGCTTCGGCGTTTGTACGACACTGCTCAAGAAGATATGCCGACGGAACGGTATCAGCAATTGGCCGTACCGCAAGATCTGCGGGCTCCGCAAAAGCATCGCGTCCATGGCGAAGCAAGTCAACTACTTCGACGGCGAGCAGAAGCGCGCGTACGCTGATCAGCTAGAGAAGCTCGAGCGCGAGCTGCAGTCATTCCTTCGCACAGGGAACGAGCCCTCGGAAGACTTCCTCCGAACGCTCAATGGGGAGGCTCCTAGTGCTGGTACCGCTCTGGACTCAACACGAGCTGATAACGAGGAAGAGGAGGAAAAGGAAGCGCGGGAGGTGCCCGCGTGGACGACTAGACCCAGCATTGCACAACCGCATCATAGTAACATCGTCCAGAACGCACCCGAAGCACCCGCGGCCGCAGGTGCATGGGGGGGCACGCAGTCGCGTCCGCAAGGGCCACCGCTGCAAGCGCCAGTGTTTCCTACCATCGCGACACATCACCGCGCACTGCCGTCAATCGCGTCCATTCTGCAGCACCAGAGCTACTCGAGTCCAAGTCGAGCGGCTTCGACGAGAACGGCGTCAGTATCTACGCAGTATGTTGACGGCCAGCTGCAACAACCACAGTGGCGATACTTTCCTCCTTCGAACGATGACGCCGTATGACGGTGCAGGTAGCGCGGGGGACACAGTAGTCGTAGACAAATACAACCAGCATGCTTTAGAGATAAATGGTCGACGTTGGAGGTGAGCATTCAATTCTAAGTTTTAAAAGGACGGATCAATGTGGATTGGGTGGACATGTGAGCGATGACGCTACGCTGCAGGCAACCTGACTCACGCCCTCAAGGATCCGCTCATGACGTGATTGAATTTGTTAACTGGTACACTGTAGCTTGCATGCGAGTTATCAGCGTGACTGCGCCAAGTTGCTTTGCTGTGCTTGCAAGTGCGCGAAGTCGCCACAGGGCTCTGTGTATGCTCGACCGCTGTTTTTCGGTGAGGTGAATGGGATCACCTCAGAATCGTATTCTTCTAATATTCCTCGCTAAACGTGACTGCAATCGGGTCTAGCATATTCATGCCGTATCTGCTCGGTGTGCACTCAGCAAAACACTGTGATATGGTGTGTTTTGCAACATAGCGGACTGTAACGTTAGCATTGAATTTTAGCGTCGATTTTTCATAGTACGGCTACTGTACTGTGGAGCCGGCTCTCGTGCAAAAGTAAAAGCTTGGCTCATGCTGATGAAGTCGTTCGCATAATTGCCAAATGGTATCCGTGGGCAGGCGGTGGCTTGACGCGCTGGCGTCTGTTGATCGCATCGGTCGTTGTCTGCCGCGGATTACGAGGCTCGTAATACTGTACAAGCTTGCCGCTCGAGTCCGGTTTGCACGCTGGGATGCGCTCTCGCGGATGCAGAGGACGCATCGGATGCTGCGGGCCATCTTCGAGATCCGCTCGCATCCGTATCGGAGCCCTGCCTGGTCTGCAATGGAGCGCGCTGCCTCGACACTCGCGTGACCTTGCGCCGTCTCCCAGGATACGCACTTGAAGGTAAACGGCGCAAATGTTGTCGCGGAAGGCGATCCTATGGCACCTGCCCACTGCAACGCAGACGACGGAGGCCCGCAGTCTGCGACGGCAGATCGCGGGCTTCTCCCTCGCGGGCGGCTGCCAGGCAGGCCCGACCGGCCACATCGTGCGAACCGATGCGTGATGGCACCTGCGCCTCCCCTCGCTGTTCCGGCGTAAAAAGTCGAACCATGTTGCTGTCGCATCCTTGGCCGTGTCAGAGGCTCTGACACGCTGACAATTCTCTGCAACGCAGCTCCGAAGACAGTGCATGGCCCGGTGCCACCAACAGGTATAAGACGCAGAGAGCTCGGGGGCTTCTTCCCCGCCTCCGCCTCCTTCCACTGGAAGTTCCAGCCCTTTGAGCGCTGCCTTGCGAGGTATCCAAGTAAAGCCGAGACGAATGGCTGTACGCCGCAACTTGTTTGCCCGTCTGCGGTGAGGATCCACCCGCAGAAGACGAACTGGGCAGAGACCGGATCAGGGGCTGCAGCCCGTGAACAGAGCACCGAGCTGCAGGCGTGCGCGACAAGACGGCCGCACAACGTGGGGTGGACTAACCATTTCGTCACCTGGGTCGGGTCGGGTCGGGGCTTGGATGCACGATGCGATGCAGTACATGTACGACGCACGTGTACATGCATCGATGCCTTCAAATGACGCCCGAATGCACGATGGATGCAGCCTCCTCGCCACGCAGTGGCCCATCATCACGCTGAAGTCGACTGCAGCGGTGGACCTCGTCGAGGTCGCACTCGCGTGGTACGCAAGAGAGGTCCTCAAGAGCTCCTGCTGCTTCAGCTCGATACTGTACAGTACTGTACCAGCGTATCAGCAGTAAAAAGAAACGGCGTCGAGAGTCTCGCCCCCAGCTGCGTGCCAAGAATCGGAATCGGAATCGGAG
Source organism: Phytophthora rubi (assembly GCA_000687305.2). NCBI lineage: Eukaryota > Oomycota > Peronosporomycetes > Peronosporales > Peronosporaceae > Phytophthora > Phytophthora rubi. The sequence continues at coordinate 216,583 of KZ985347.1, forward strand.
ACCCCACTCCATTCCTGAATCTGCCCAGCCACCGGCAAGTCGTCCGACCGGTAGTCCGCCGAAGCGAAACACAAGCACAAGCACGCTGCCACTGTCCGATCTCACATAAGCGCTCTTTGAAGTCAAGTGATAGATAGGTACAGACACATATCCGTCCATCGAGCTCCTCGAGCTTCAGCACTCTACGCAGAAAACGGAGTTCGAAGCATACCCTTGTCCTCTCTGCTGGACAGACGCAGCGACCGGACTCAACGCAAGTCTCCGCTTCAAATCCGACACTCGGCGCCAGTCATCCACGCCAGCAACGCGCAGCCATCTGCCAAGTCCGACAAGCTGCAGTGTCGTCTCTCATCTTTCGTTTTACGTGCTCGCTGCCAAGTGATCGATGGAGGCTTTCGCACTCCCAATAGACTCGGAGCTGCCGCTCAAGCGCCAGCGTTCGGGCACCGCCTCCGGATCGCCCGTCAAGAGACGCAGACTATCGGAGCCCGTCTCATCGCCCGAGACGCCGTCGGCCAAGACCTCGACACGTCCCAACATGACAGCTTCAAGCAGCATCACGCTGGACATGCTGCGTCCGCACTTTGAAGAGCCGCTGGCCAAGGTGGCGGCCAACTTCGGCATCTGCGTGACCCTCTTGAAGAAGATTTGCCGGCGACACGGCATCGCGCGCTGGCCGCACCGCCAGATCACCGGCCTCCGCAAAAGCATCGCGTCCATGGAGCACGCCATCGGCTACTTCGACGGCGAGCGGCGCGAGTCGTACGCCGAGCAGTTGCTCAAGCAGAAGAACAAACTGGCCGCGCTACTGGAAGACCCGACCACGAGCAACCCGCTGCTTGCCTCGGACGGCGACGAGGTTGGTGCCAAGATTCCATCGGTGCAGTCCGACAACGTGCCGCCTGCATCGGTGACCCGCGCGTCGTCGCCTACGGGTCCGCTGTTGGTCGAGTCGCCCTACTACGGGGCATCGATGCCAACGCAGACGTCGCCGATGTGGCTCCCTGCCACCGAACCGAGCTACACTCAGAAGTACCACCAGCTCTGCCAGCCGCCCAAGCTCCAGCCATCTCGCCCGGACATCTACCCTACCACAAACTACTACGTGCATCTGCCGCCATTGCGACGAGAGAAGCGATCGGTGTTACCACCAATTTCGTCATTGGTGGGTAGCGGAATTAATCCGTCGGCCTCGACCTGGTGACTACCGTAAAACTTGTCCGAAAACTGTTGTAGAGCCCACTAATTATTAACTCTTTTAACTCGAACAGCACGCAAACTAAGCTTACAGTATGAATTGACACCTCGTGATGGTGGTGACAATATTGAGTGAATCTGTCTGGTGGCGCGGAAAGCAGGAGGTGGAGGTGGTGCCATAGAGACTCGATCGAGTGGAGCTGCACCATCGAACATCGTTGTGGAATATTTCGGTTCGCTCCCAAATCCTCTCATGCAAGCAGAAGCGGGGTGGATAGCCCGCTCATGCAGATATCCGCGCCGAAATGATTCCCGACAGAACCGATCGGTTTAGCTTCTGCGACGCAGTAGGCTCTCGCCGTTATGCACATGCCACGAATCTCCAATTTTTGCTAAAGACGAACACGAATTTATTTGGCACTGCAGCCTTACTCAAAACTTCCTAAGTATCCCGTGAATCTGTCGACGTTCCCGCCGGTGTGCTCATATTTACCACAATAACCAACGTTGCGGCGATGCAAACGGAGACTCTGCGACCAAAGTCTGCCCGGGTCATAGCGTACAATTCTCAATCCTTGAACGAACGCTGGTTTGACGCAGCATCGGATTTGACTTGTTCCGGCTCACATGGCACCTCAAATCGTGTGCTCACCGTGTCGCACCCGCTCGTCGTCGCTGCTTTCCTCGCCGGATGAAGACCCGTCGTAGATGTCGCCCTCCGACTCGAACGAGAACTTGGGGTACTGACCGTTCTCGGCCATCATCTCGGTGTTGCGCGCTTCAACATCGTCCATTGTGATGGGGTCCACGATGTCGTAGTCGCTTCTCATGCTGCTGGTATCCGATGTCCCGGACGCGGCGTAGCTACGGGGCACAGGACGGTTTGCTGTCGGCATGTTGTACGCTCTCGGTGCAGGTCTTCGACCCGCGTAGACCTCATCTTCGTCTTCTCCGATCGCCGTAGGCATAAGCTGGCTCACGGTCAGAGGGTGCTGTCCTGAGCGCACGGAATCAAGCTCCGAGCCCCTCATCGATGAAGCTGTCACGTTGACGAAATTGCTGGTGCCCCTTGCGGACGGAGGAACATTGTTGTCGCCGTAGTGTCCAGCAACGGCGGCCACCGGCAAGAGCTCAGGACCCGTGCTGGCGCCGTAATACTGCGAGTTCTCGGAGTACTGCGACTCAGTGCCGTAGTTCGACTCACCGCCGTAGTTCGATTCACTGTAGTTCGACTCACCGCCGTAGTTTGACTCACCTCCGTAGGTAGAGAAGTCGGCGGTTGGCCTGGGCGATGACCCGCTGTGTCCGGCGTACGCTGGACCATAGGTGCTGCTGGTCTGCGACTCGGACATCATCGAGATGCCGTTGGCCTTGCTGGCTTCGTCCTTGTAGCTGTACGTCGAGTACAAATTGCCACCGGAAGTGGCCGTGCCGAGCGTTCTGTCTGACCAAGCGCTGTTCTGCGACGAGGCCACTGTGCGCTCCTGCGTGTGGGCCATCTTCTTCTTCCTCACCGCCCGACGAGCAACGAAAGCGATGACGATCACGACCAGCACCACTGCACCTCCGATGAGTGCCAAGTTGACAGCCGCCGGCGATCCGGTTGTGGTCGACGTGCTGCTGGTCAAAGCCTTCTCGGTGCCGCTGGAATCAGTGTTAGCAGTCGACTTGGTCGACTGACAGACGTCCGAGCTGCTCGATGTCGTCGTAGTGGACGGAGCTACGGTGCCTTGCGTCGTGGACGTGTTGTCATTCGAGTTGGTTTGGCTGCTAGTGGTAGTGCCAGAGGTTTCGGACGTTGAAGTCCCCGTACCCGTAGACGGAGTCTCAGGCGCCGGAGTCTCCGGTGACGGGGTATCAGGCGCCGGAGTTTCTTCGGTTGATGTCGACGGGGTGGCCGTGGTCTTAGCCGGCGTCTTAGTAGTAGGCGTCGGTGTCGTATCACTGCTGCTGTCCTTGCTGGAAGTCGAAGTCGAAGTCGACTTCTTCGTCGACGAAGAGGACGTGGACTTATCGCACTCGGCGTAGGTCCCCGAAAATGGGCAGTCTCCAGACGTGTCTCGGCTGTAGCAGGAGTAGTCACCGCCCGTAAGCGCGTACACGCACGGCGGACACGCTTTCGAGGAGAGGGTGCACTCGGTTGATCCCTCAGACAGACACGTCGTCACGTCCGAGCAGGTCGCCATCGCCTCGAGAGACCTGCGTGTGCGGATCATTAATTTGCCCCGTGCTGAACCTGTCTGCTTAAAAACTTGTCGACGTCCTCCTGTGTGTATGTTGCGAACAGCAAATGTAGTCCAATCTCCAGTAGCGACGCAACACTTGTCGCGAGTGCTGTCGTATTCGAACCAACGTTTAGCTGGGAACGAAATGGGGGAATGAAAGTGAAGGCTCGAACCAAGTGTCCGCTCGATTCTCACCGATAGACCTGGCTTCCATGCAGTCGTCTCTACGCGCCGGACGGTCTTGCAGAGCGCTTTATCTTGAGATGGACCAATTAGCCTCGGAGTTTGTGCAACATTCCCCGGTCTCTGGAGAGAAAGATAAAAGCGAGATCGGGCTCACGATAGGCTCAGAGCTTCGCGAGCTGCCCAATTTTCTGGCTGGCGCGGGGTTTGCTCGGTGTCGCGTGTTACTTCGGCGTAGCAACAGCGACGATAATCCACATGGGGGCAAACAACAGCGTTTGTACAGGTTTGTGCAGCAAAAGCAGACAAGTCCGAGGCCGTTCCTGAAGTCTTGCTGGGCAATGAGAAACATCCGCCACACTGCCGCTTTGTCGCCAAAGGAGACACACCGCGACCGTCCCGCAGTGTGGAAGTTTGCTATGCTCCGCATTTCGACACTGTCGGTTGCTTTGGTATGTAAATTTACTTAGCGGTACATGCATTACTACTTACTTACATTTCAATTGTTCATGGCAAAGTGTTGTACGGATACAGTGACAGTCGGGTGGCTTGCTCTAACTAGAGTCGTTAACCTTGTGGGTAAATAACGTTAGCTGGCAGCTGGAGTTATGTGCACAAGTCACGAGGAGAACATGCAAATTCTTATACTCACTAGGTAGATAGTTAACCTTCCTCGTAGTTCCCTATCGCCATGCAGCCTTGAGCGTTAAGATGGCCTCGGATACAATTGCACGCGCTACGGTGGATCGACCCACTACGTTTCACCGGTCACGTGCACTTTTCAACATTGCTTCACGCTTTCTGCTAGCAGGGTATAGAGATGTAGACTGGAGGTGGAGCTAGGTAGGGTCTGCTACATGCCTCACCCCCAGAATCCCACCCAATTAGTAGTCTAGCCCAGGATTTCGGACGACCTGTTATCAGGTACAGTCTACGCCCTGGGCGGTGTCACCGTTGGGCTTCCGTTGGTCACTGTAGCAGGCGCGATTGCTTCCACATCAAACATATCCGTTTGATACTCCGCCTTGCCAACGTTTTCGGTGGCAGCGTACGACGACGCTGCACTGCTTCTGTCACTAGGGAGCGGGCTGTCCGCTGCCTCGACGGCCGAGAGCTGCATGAGGTTCTGGAGTTGGTCCAAGTTCTCCTGCTGCAGCTTCTCGCAGCGCATGACGGTCTCCGTGAGCAGCACGATGATGTCACTATGCATCTCCTCCTGCTCTCGACACCAGACCTCCACGTCTTCCGACAGCGTGGACGCAGAAGACTGCACCGACGTCGTAGTGGAGCGGTCCGCCGACAGCACAGCCCCGGCACTGCTAGACCTCGTGAGTTGATTAACACCAACGTCTCCGAACTCATGCTGACCCATGATTTCATGCACGACGTCGCTGCTCTCGTCCTCATCTACCACCCCGTTAGAATTGGAATTGGAGTCTCCACTAACCGAGTGTCTGTCTGTGGCCTTGCTCTTCTTGGACGCGCGCGAGAAGAAGCTGCTGGATCTGGACCCTCCTGTGGTGTTGCTAAAGCCGGTGGGCGACGACGCACCTCGGGGTGACGTCTGCACGTTCTGGTTGGTCCGGAACCCGAGCGAGATCGGGCGCCTCGTCGTCTTGAGCTTGTCGACGATCTCCCGGAACCGCAGCGAGTCGACGCGCTCATCGTTGATGCTCACGAGCTGGTCACCAAGTCTGCAGTTGCTGATGCCTGTGGTCACCCCGTCCGCGTGTTGCAGCACGGCGATCTGCGCGCCGACCTTGTTGTCCTTCCTCGAGAAGTTGCGCAGCGAGATGCCGCACTCGCCGCTGACCCACATGACCGTGTAGTTGTCAGGCGTGACGCGCCCCATTGGCGTCGAGTAGGTGGGACGCTGTTGTTGCGTCCTGCGCTGCGCCTGCCGCTGCTGCTGCTGCTGCCGCCGCATGATGGAGCTCTGGCGACTCACCAACGTGTTGGAGTAGCGCGAGTCGTCGAGCGCCGAGTCCAGCGCCGACAGGTCCTCGAGCGTCATCTGACTGGCCCGCGGGTCCAGCTGCGAGTTGGCGAAGGGCGTGAAGATGCTGCCGCGCATGCCGTTCTGGCTGCTGTCTAGGGACGCGCCGGTGTCGGCGTTGGCCGCACGCGCGCTGGGCCCGGTCTCGAGCTCGAGCCCGTCGGCCGCGCTCAGCAGCAGCGCGTCGTAGAGCTTGGACTTGCGCTCCATGTCCTCGCGCAGCGCCTTGAGCTGCTTCACGAGCGCCGGCAGGTTGCGCGCGAGCTCCATGGACGCGGAGGCATCGTCCGCTGCCTCCATATTAGGGTATTGACACGACACGTACGAGGAAGGTTGGGCAGTGAGAGGGAGGGGTGAGGACGGTTCACTTTTGGGATGGACGCGCTCTACGTCCCACCTTTTTCCACGTTACACACGATAGCCAGTCAAGTGTTGGTGGTAATTCAGACTGCGATGTGCTGCTTAATAAGGGATGGCTGGGCGTTGAGTATACAGAAATCGAGTGAACGGCAGTTGCAGAGCCTTGCTATTTCGAGAGGACGGACGCTATTACGGAGGATTATTTCGTAGTCCTCCCTTCAATTGGCGTGGGTCAAGTTGCATGGCGGCTGGATCCGCAGCTGCATTGCCCAGTGACTTATTTGCTGCCTGGGGAACCGAGCGTCGCAGAGCCTCCGCGAATCTTGGACATGGGCCCCCGCAGTGGGGACCCCGCTACACGTAGATATCGATGGCATCGATTCGATGCCAAGCTACTTCGATGATCTATCACGAAGATGTGGCGTGACAAAAGGAAGGCCGGCTGCAGTGCAAGTTGGTAATAGGTTTTCAGGAGCAGCCCAGTACTGTACCAACACCAACTTGGTATGTGGTCGCCCGCGGTCTTGGAGGTGTGCATTTTAGTCTTATCCAGCACTGCTGGACCAGCAGCGCTGGATGTTGTTGTTGTTGGGGGAGAGGCCAGGATGACCATAGACCTACTTAGACCGCTTGTTTCTCTCCTTCTGCTCAGTGTCGAGCTCTGCTGCCGCTGGATTTCACTTACGTTAAAAGGTGATACGTGCGGTCGTCGTAGCATGCGCATTGGATGGGGTCTCTGCATAGCGTCGCAACCAAGGCGTGCTGGGCCCAGTTCGCGTAGTGACGGCACCCGCAGGATTCACTGCAAAGCGGTTGGCGCCGTCGTGACATATATAGTCGTGTGAGACTTGCCATTCCGATAGTTTTGCAGCCACGATTGCTGCGTCATGCCGGCAGTTATGAAGTGATGGAGATGTTGGTGAATAGTCATGCTAGGTAAGTTCGCTTGTTGCGGGCCAGGACAAGCGTACTTCCAGCAATGAAGTCTCGGGACGTGGCGGGCGACGCGATAGCTCTTGACTCGCCAACTCTAATAATGGTGCTGTGCTGGAGTTCCGGCGAGCATTTTTCTACCAGCCAATGCATCGCAGGCTGCAATTTTGTGCTGTGATTCGCAGCATAAAATTGAAGGGAATTTGACAGAAATAGTATAGATTCAATCTTAAGTGACAAGATTAGTATAATCGGATCGTGAACACAAGGCCGTGCAGTTGCCCGGAACAGCTCTGGATTTTCAAATTGTTTTGCTTCTTAGTTCGACTTACAACGACAGTCGTGAGGACGATAAAGGCAATAAAAACTGTCCATCAGCCGCTCGTTCCGTATATTTATAACCCCTCTTTTTACTATAGGGAAAATGACCAAAGAGGTATGCAAATAGGGCTAAACGTGTATGAACCAGCTAGCCCCACCCTGCACCGAGATGTTCGGTTATTCCACACACACCTTCATACACATGCAGTCAAATGTTTGGCCGTATGGAAAAATCAGCACGAGAACATTTAGTGCGCAAAGGATACGAGTGGCGCGGAAGCTCAAAACAAATTCGGTGTCGCAACATTCCTGGCTTACGAAACGTTACCATATAGTCTACATTACACTACTTTGGCAACTTCATGCACTTCTAGAACACAAACGTTAACTCGATCTTCAGGTTCTTCTTGGTCCCCACGAACAGAAGCAATGCCGCTGTGCTTATTGCCGCCATCCCGCCCATCAGGAACGCTGTGTTCGTCCTGTTCATGACGAGCGTCATGATAGAGTCGAGCGTTGGCCAATACCACGATCGGTGCTATATCTGGTGGCTTCATATTGCTCACCCCAAACGCCTTGATCGCCACGACCCTGATGAGCGGCATGACAGCAAGGAGCGTGGTGATCTTGGACAATACCGGTACCATCCTCTCCGCGGGCTTCATTCGCTTGGGATGTGGCCGCTTGAATAGGGTACTTCAGGTACATGTACCGGTAGTAGCATCAACCGAAAGCACAGTGGTGAGTCGGTGAACGCGAGGCCCGCCCGCTACAACCGGGTACAGGTAGTATTCCACCATATCGTCGGGGTGAAGCTCTTCGTACTGAAGCTGCTTGGCAGAGAGGCCAACCATAATTGCTGAACGAAATGGCCGGTGCTATTCTGCCGCTAGTTTGTCTGGTGGAGAGAACGCAAATACTCAAGGGTTGATAGAACGCTTGGAAGTGAGAGTGAAGCGACCTTTTGATGCATGACTTCGGCTGAATATAAACATCACAGCTAATAATCGAGGCAACTCCCCGTCCTCGGGATTCATACACACTCAGACAATCTTTGCATTACCAAGCATACCTCTTTAGTCTTTGTATTTCCAGCTGTATACCGAACACACATACCGTCACAGCTTTACACCTTTGGACCCATACCGACCGAATTCATACCTCTTTGGTCATTTGAAACGTTTGGCGGTAACCTGGGTTACCATCGTGCCCCGCCAGCTGGGAAAACTACCAGTAGTTCTGTCGGTATATAAGTTAAATGATGAATGAAGTTGAGGCTGTTGAAGTGGTTGTCTCTGCGGCCGACATCGCTATCACAGTAGCTATGTGTGGTAGTCTAACTTGAGGCAGACGTCTGGTCCAGGTACATGTCGGTGGAGATCTAAGAAGGCTTCTGCGTCAAATTGAATATCTGCAAGATAGAGGGCTGATTGGCTTTCAAGGGCGCTTTCTGCTTCTTGGGACGACCTGATTTTCCCTTTTCCGGCCTTGGTTTTGGTCCCGTAGACACGGCCCTACTGTTTTGGTGCTGAGTGTCGGGGCATTCATCGTGACGGCGGGGCATCTGAGCCAAGCTTTGGTTCTTCGGAAGTGATATGACAACTGCTCGATCAAAAATAAATAATCTCGCTCTTCATCAGTTTCGTTTCCGGTAACCCGGGTTACCGCCAAACGTTTCATTTTCCCTTTTACTATATGTTCACCGAACGCTTGCACCTCGTTGATGGGGCTGCTGCACCGCTCAACGCCACGGTGACGTGTGCTGCCCAGAGGTCGAGATCAATTATCCCCCCCTCGTTTTCGATACCGGTACGCACAAATTTAATGTCGAATTCAAATTGAAGGATAAACTTTTATAGAAAACTTGAATCAATCAGCATCCGCACCTTCTCAAATATTATCTTACTATTATACTGAACTTTACCAGTGGAAAAGCGTTGCGACTCAAGCGATGAAGCGCCACGCAGCAAAACTCTAGAAATGCCTGAGTTATTCTAATCGTTTTCCGTCGAACCTGATGCGTGTTTGCTCCAGTAGCACAAATTTTGCGCCACGCAGCAAAAATCTAGTAATGCCTGAGCTATTCTAATCGGCATTAAAGAAAATCTGATGCGTGTTGCTCCAGCGCTATAAACACATAATATGTAACAGGTATTATAGCCAAATGCAAGCTACCAAATACAACAGGTATTTTATCTTAATCTCAACTGGATGGGTCAACATACCAGCATAATGTGGATATCAAACAGGTTATCTAAAGATACAGGTATTCGCGGTTACGAGAATAAAGATTGACATATCGTAAAATACAGGTATTAAATCAGAGAATAATCGTACCTCAGTGCGATCCCGCCTAGGACTCTGGATAAATCCAGAGAACAGTTTACCGACAGCGAAAATAATGTGTCAGTACCGGTATAAGGCGACCTACTTTTTCTGGCGAACAAATTCCACTTCGACCCCCACTTTCGTCACAAGATAGAAACATGAATAGAAACGTCGTGTGCTTTCCTCGCCCCCAGACGGGATGACTGCTCAATGGCGGCTCTAGCCACCCCCGTAAGAAGGCGATGGGCGAGTTCCCCACGGCGCGGTGGAAGAGAAATCGATTCGTAAAGGATAAAAAGGATAGATACGTCCGACAAGCACGGTGGTGATATGTATCATGCGCGTACAATCACACCGAGATGCGCACCGTGTCGAACGAAGCCAGTAAGGCGAGAGAGAGAGGATCAGAAAGTCTATTGAGCTACTTATCACTGCAAAGATATATGTGTGGAAACCGCCTTGTCATCTACCATGACTGGATCGTTCTCCTCCTCGCTTTCTCATTCTGCTAGTTCGATACTTCGGGCTTCACGGGGGGGAGGGCACTCCTCGAAGGTCTCGTGGTTTTGTCCGTTGATCAAGTCCGGGGTTAGTTTGGAACGAAGCCAGTAAGGCATTCGTGAGGGTACCTTCCTTTTGCATTGGCAATTATATCTCGTCTATCCACACTTTTTTAGAGATGGAGCGAGCAGTTTATGAAGAGCTTGACGATCACCAGCTTGCCTTTGTTCAAGTTTGCGAAACGTTGACACTCGTTGCTACCGTCCGTCATGAACGTCACGTCAGAGCGAGCCGTCGGAATACATTCCTTGGCGTCGCAAGATCGCTGGCCCTGTTGAGCCGCGGTGGAGCGTGACGTTATGCTTGACCGCGTGTAAAGGGAGAGCGCGTAGTCGTCGTCGTTCGGGTCCACTGCAGGCCCACGAGGTCGGCTGGCGACTTGTGCGCCGCGAAGCCATCCAACGTAGTCTCGTGGTAAAGGAAGTTGAATGTGAACAATGTTCACTGAAATCATGTGTGCCCTGTAGACGCCGCGTTGGTCGTTGCGAGAAGTAGGTGAGCTCGTACTCGAGCAGCCTGCCCTCTTGCACCCTGCGCGACAAGGTCAGGCACAATCGTGTCGGTCTCGGCCTGGTTGTCGATGCGAACCTTGTGGTACTTGCTGTAGCCGACGATGGCGTGCAGTTGATCTGTTGGCGAGGTTTCCTCCTTCGGCGACAGCGTCAGCGCAGAGTTCCTCGAGAGACTTCTGGAAAAAAGCTCCAAAGGTGAGGATTATATTAATAACGTGATTTTGTCACCCACACGAAGTTCCTCATATTAAAAGGGTTAACAGCAATATGCTCTGATGTTGTAGATTGAATGAAGCAGCTTATCAGTGGCTAACCTGCATCTCCACCATCACCACTGTGAGTCGTTCCTCCCCTAGCCAATCATATTGTACACCAGCTCAGCAGTTGAGTTCTCATAATTCGTAGTGTAAAAATAGGGCTAAAGATGACAGAGTAGGTCCGTTCAATGCAAGAAGAAACCAATGAGTCATTGGTTTCTTCATGCAATGAACGGAATGGTCGGCGCGTGGGCCGGAGTAGGTGCCCTGACAAGGAGGTTATATCTATTTCCCGACGCGTTGCCCGCCATGGGATATTTATCAGCACTGCCACCAAAATCGAGGCAAAGTTGCAGAACTGCCCACAGAATCATGTGATTGGTGGAAATACGGGTGACAGTAAGAGATGGTAGTTTCCAGTGGAAACTACTACCACTACAGTAATTAGTCTGGGCTCAAAATTAGTCTGGCTTCAAAATTAGTCTGGGCCAGACTAATTCATGAGCCCCAGATAGCAGCTTGTTCATAATTAGTCTGGTCAAAAATATTCATAATTAGTCTGCCCATGTTGGACTCTTTTTACGGTTCCTGCCCATCAATTCTAATGAGGACGAGCGCTTATTCCCATGACTACGATGCGATAAACTATCATTGGGCCCTGATTGAACACAACACGACTTTTCTTCCATAATATAGAGATATTCCACTGTATAGCAGAGATCCTTAGGAAGTAAGAGTGTTTCAACTAGCAGTGCCGCGTAGAGAGCTCTTGCGCACCTTGTTGAACGAGCGTGTCGAGCGCTGAGAGGATAGGCACAAGAGATCACGTGTGGAGAAGCAAGTGAATTGCAATGTGAAGTCTATTCTGTGTCTGTGAAAAGAATGAAAGCCTTTGGCTACAAAACCTCCTGGATTGTCCTCTACTGCCACAAAGCAAGTTCCTGCAAGTAGCGGCCCCAGTGGAATGCAGCCATCCAAACTGAGTGTCGTCGAAGCTTCAACAATCCATAGAG